>PVKS010001759.1:0-132802 GCA_004027875.1 Aplodontia rufa
GTCTCTCTCAAAAAGAAGCAAACAAAAACAAAATAAAACAAAATAAAACCTCTCTAATACTGTTAAAAGGAAATGCTGACCAGATGGCCAATTGATGCCAGCCCTCTACAGCCACCCGTACCTTTGGTGGCTCTGTGGTCATCTTGATGCTGGCCTGCAAGATTGAGATAGGAAAGTCTGGATGGGGGCTAGAGCTGAGCCAGAGTCGGAAGGAAGGATGAGGGTCCTCCACCTGTAGCCGCTCCACCAGCTTGTCCAGATTAGGCATCCAAGACAATGACAGGTGGCAGTTTGCCAGGAACACCCAATGTCCTGTAAGAAGATGCTGGAGTCAGCGGGAAACATTCCTGAAGTCCCACCTGTCCCCACACTTTCCACCTGGTGGCAATGGGGGTATTGTCCAATACTCAAGTCTGCCACTCCCAGGGCCTTTTGGAAAAGTGGAAGCTATTGTCACAGCACTGTGATTGGGGTTAGATGATCAGGGCTGAGGATGGGTATGAAAGAACACATGGACACTGACCCTGAATCACACCGTCTCGGAGGAGCCGAGCAGCAATCGGGGCCTGGCCCTGGCCCAGGGATAAGGCATGGAAGCGCTGGGCCATGCCTGTGTGCTCTGCCAGCTGGAGTAGAGCGCTGGTGGGGTCCACACCGGGGGACAGGATGAAGACCAGTGGGGATCGTGGAGTTGAATCCTCCATCACCTGGAAGCACAAGGATGATCTCGGGTAGAAAGCCATAGGACCAAAGCAGGAGAGCGAGATTGAGAGACTGCATCAGAGTGCGAGAGGCAGAGCCACTGACCAACTTCATGTTTAGCACAGGCGGCTCAATGAAGCGGGAGCCAAGATTGGAGACGATGAAAGATGTGACACAGAATGCCACCCGGTCCTGGCGCAGGGAGCGAACAATCAGCATTCGCTGCATTTCGTTGCAGGCATTTTCCCATTCACCTGGGGGTGAGAAAAATAATGCAGAGGGAGTGAGTCTGAAAGGGCCCAGAGCGCTAAACAAAGAGGCACCTGCAGGGAATACAGCCAGTGGAGGGGAGCTGGGGAGACAGATGAAGAATAAAGGAAGGCAAACAAAGGCTGAATGAATGGAGGGAAGGAGAAGGGCAAGGAGGGGGAGGTTCTGAGGCCTGGGTACCTGGCAGCATGGCTTTCTCTGGGGTAGCACTGGTATACCATAGGTGCCAGTCCCGAGGGTACTGCTCAAAGGAATTCATGAGTCCGTGGAAGTTGGTCAGTTTGTCCAGCTCTGTAATGTTGTCCCAGTAGGCATCTGCGAGCCAGCTAGTACACGGATTATCCATTTGGCCCTCCCGATCTAGGACCTTATGGGGAAGGAGAGAGGAGGAAGAGACTGATGAGAACACCTCGAAAGAAGAGTTATTGATTTTGAATGTTCCCAGACAAATAAATGATAAATGCTTGAAGTGATGCATATGCCAGATACCCTAATCTGATCTTCACACGCTGTCTAGACATATTGAAATGTCATGAACAATCACTGTCAAACCAAAACCACACTGAGATTTCATCTCACACCAGTTGAAATGGCAGTCATCAAGAATCCAAATAATAATAACTAGCGGAGAAAAAAACACTTTTACACTGTTTCCGTACTATGGAAATAGTATGGAGGTTCCTCAAAAAAATCAGGCATGGAACTACCATATGACCCAGCTATACCATTCTTTGGTATTTCTCTGAAGATTTAAAGTCATCTTACTAGGGTGATATATGCATACCCATGTTTATAGCAGTGTAATTCATAATAGCCAAACTATGGAAGCAGTCTAGATGTCTATCAAAGGAAGAGTGTACATATACACAATGGAATTTTATTCAGCCATAAAGAAAAAATAAATTATATCATTTGCAGGAAAACTGATGAAATGAGAGACCTTGTTAAGCAAAATAGGTCAAACTCAGAAGGTCAAGGATCATATGTTTTCTCTCACATGCAGATGATAGAGAGGAAAAGGGAAAAGAAGGGTGGGGATGGATCTCCTAAATATCACAGGAAGATCAGTAGAGGGAAGGGATCAAGTGACGGGCAAGGAAGGAGCAGGGAAGTACTGCGGAGTGATATTGGCCAAATTATATTGTTATGTTGTGTGAGTGTACGAATATGTAAAAAAAAAAATTCCATCATTATGTAGAACTATAATCCACCAATAAAAATGTGGAAAAAAGGAAAAATATGCAATTACTACCAACTAAAAGTAACATTTTAAAATCTTTTTTCTCTCCTTTTTGTATTCCTTTCTTCCCTTTCCTCCTCTCCTTGCTTCTTTCTTCATCTTTTTGTAAGTAAGCCAAAATGGGTCTTGCATAAAAAAGAGTGAATGAAGAGATGAATACAGGAATCCAAGATGGATGGGAATGCACCTTTACCCAAGAATAATGAGGCTGTGGGGGACGGTTTCCTGTTAGGATTCACTACTGTGAATTATCACAATTGAATTTTAAGAAGCTGGCGCCCTCTGGTGGTTTGATAGTGATAATGTCTTTAACCTTAACTTTTTATGGCCTTACTGCACTGAGAAACACAGACTTTTCCATCCATTAACACATTCATTCATTATTCGCTCACATATTCACTCTTTTTACCAATTTTTTTGAGATCTGGTCTCACTATGTTGCCCAGGCTGAACTCGAAATTCTATGCTCAAGGGATCCTCCTGCCTTGGCCTCCTGAGTAGCTAGGACTACCACTGTACCAGATTTTTTTTTAAAGAGAGAGGGACAGCGAGAGAATCAATTTTTTATTTAGATTTTCATGTGGCTTTCATTGCTCTGAGACTTCGCTGTGTACATGGTGCTGGGGTTCGATCTCAGGTCCTCACACATGCAAGGCAAGCACTGTAACCACTGAGCCACTGCTCCAGCCCCACTGTGCCAGATTTTTGAAGAGTTATTTATTCTATATGTTTTAAGCATTTGGTATCACTGAACAAATGGGACAAATGTCTCTGCATTAAGGAGGTTATTTTTCAATAGGGGGTTAGGAATCCTTGGACAGATTATGGACCAAAAGCATAACAAATAAGTGCATTATCCAGAATAGTAAAGATGACAGTGCCAAGGAGAAACAGAATAATAAGTTGAGGAGGGCAAAAGAGATTGGGAGTGTAAAAGGCAGTATGAAGTATTAAATAAGGAGATCAGGGCTGGGGATGGAGCTTAGTGACTTTGGGTTCAAACCGCAGAACCACAAAAAGAGAGAGAGCACAGCAAGAAAGAGCAAGAAGGCCTCCTTGAGGTGAGGCTGTAAGAGAGGGCCAAGTGTATACCTGGAGGAATAGTTTCCTGGGGTAGCCCTCTAACCGGCCCTAAGGCGAGACACACCAGAGCGACTGAGGAGAGCAACTGAGGCCTGAGTGTCTGCACTGAGGGGCTGGAGGGTGGGAGACATCAGCAATGGGGAATCCTCTCCAGCGGTGTCCCCTCTGGGCTTGCGGATTTGAGAGCTTAGGGGGAGGGTGCTGGAAGACTGTTGCTAGAATTCCAATGAGAGATGAAGGGTAGGTGTCCAAAGAAATTAACTACTATCCTAGAGGGAGTGGAAGGCAGCAGGGTTCTCCAGCAGCTCTTTCTCTTTCTCTCTCCTTTTTTGAGAGGGAAAGGATGAGAGAGAGAGAGAGAGAGAGAGAGAGAGAGAGAGAATGAGAATCAATTTTACTTATTTTTCCATCTGGTCATTGCTTCTCCAACACTTAGTTGTGTATGTGATGCTGGGTTTCAAACCTGGGTCCTTGCACCTGTCAGGCAAGCGCTCCAACTGCTGAGCCACTGCTCCAGCCCCTCTGGCATCTTTTAAAGTCCACTTGAAACTCATGAACATGGATTTACTAGTCAGTGTGGGTATGTTTTTCTCCAGCCATGCCCAGCTGCCTAAGCCACACAGGGTTTAGATCTATCAGAGTGGTGGTGTTGCCAAGCAAATTCAACACAAGAGAGGGAGGGATGAGAGGATGGAGGAGACTGCAAGGGACAGACTGTGATGGTAACCATGGAATCAAGTCTGGGAACGGAGTGGCCAGAGAGGCAGCAAAACAGTGGCAAAATCATGGGCATCAGTGGGTCACGGGTAAGAAGTGCCCTGAAGTCCAGCCTGCACCGTGTGCCGGGGGTGCCTGGCAAGTCACCCCTGCAGCCCCAGGGAGCTCAAAGGGCACCTGCTCCTAGCATGGTTTTTCTCAGCTCACTTGCTGAAACCTTGGGCCTGATCCCCTGGGTCCAGAGTCCTTGTCACACTTGCCCTTATCCCCAATCTGGGTCACCCATGCTGGGTTGTGCCGTCTGCCCAACTTACCACACCCCCACGCAGAAAGAAGTTGTACTCATCCATATTGAGCTTGCCGGAAGTCTCCAGGATTTTGGCACACATGTGGAAACTGAATAGCAGCTTGTGACGCTCAAATAGGGTGCGGCAGGTGTACCTGGGAGAAGGGGACAGGGAGGATGAGTGTAGTGAAGTGGGGATGGGATGCCCAACACAAATGCTCACTGAGTAAAGATGCTGTGAACACAGAGCCTTACAGAAGAAAGACCCTAGAATTTAACCAGCAGCTCCTGGCAACAGCCAAGCACTCTGGAGCCCTGAGAGATGGTATGATTTTCCCAGAGTTCACTGGTAATTGGGCACTCAGTTCCTTTTTTTTTTTTTTTTTTTTTTTAAGAAAGAGGTGACAATGAGAGTGGGAGACAGAATCAATTTTTATTTAGTTTTTCACATGGCGTTCGTTGCTCCGAGACTTCGTTGTGTACGTGGTGCTGGGGTTTGAACTGGCATACTTGTGCATGCCCACCAAGCGCCATGTAACCACCAGGGAGCTTTTGACAGGGCGTTTCCCCAAAGTGGAGCAGGTTGATTGGGTGATGTGGGAGAGGCAGAGAGGTGAGCTCTCCCAGGAGAGCTCACAGCACAGGCAGAAGCCCAGAGGAGAGAAGAGCTTGTGGAAGGCAGGCACAAGCAGTGCTGCCAGGACAGCCGGTGTGAGCTGGGGAAGAGGGAGGCTGAGACAGGTGGAGGCCAGGTCAGAGGGGGCTTTGTGGGCCACTGGAGATGAGACTCCCACTGAGAGTCTAAGTCAGGAGCGATGGGCCCGCTGTATATTTGGAAGGCTCACACTGGCAGCTGTGAGAGATCACATTGAGGACAAATTGAAAGGCAGGGGACAAATTGACCTGTTAGGGGACTATTGTGCAATTCAGAAAGATCGATTACAAAGACCTGCACCAAAGCACAGCCACAGCAGACAGTTGGGAGGATGAGGTGGGCAGGGGAGAGGTTTGCAGAAATATTCACGAGCAGAACTGGGTAACTGATTTGAGAGGGAAGAGTCAGGGATAACTCCTGGTTTCTGACTTGGATGACTGTATGGTGGGTGTTGGTGCCACTCAGAAATGAGGACCCTGGTGGAAGAGAGGAGATTTTGAGTCTGATCAGAAACAAGTTAAACTTGAGGGGTCTGCGGAATGTCCAGGGGGAGAATTCAAGTACATTGCTGGTCAAAAATGTGATCCACCGACCAGGAGGAGCAGCTCCTTGGGGAGCTCGATAGGGATGCGGAATCTTAGCCCCCTGCACCAGATCTCCTGAATCCCAATCTGTAATTGAACAAGACCCTTGGTGCTTTCTGTGCAGTTAGCATTAGAGAGGTGCTGGTAGAGTACACAGACATAATCCACATCCAACAGGCAAGGAAAAGCTAAGGATATAAAACTGAGAATGAGCAACTCAGAGATGATTCTAGTGAATGAGCTGCCCAGGAAAGGTGTGAGGAGAGCAGAATAGTGGACCAAGGAACGTGGCCTGGGAAAGTGCTATGCTGGAAGTAGCGGAGGAGAAGAATCAGAGCCAGTCACTTGGCCTCCTGCCTAGCTCAGGTGGGGTGGACGGTCAGACCTGTAGACAGCATAGGTGTGGTAGTCATTCAGGTAGTCAATGCGGTCCTCCAGTTTATTGCTTCGATGACTCTTGTCAATGCTGAGGACGAAGAGGCTGATGTAGGCATCCAGAGAGAACTGGTACATGGGGTCGATGTGCCCCATGTCATTGAGCACGAAGAACAGCACGGATGCCCGCTGGGCACACGGGCGGTAAGCCTGCAGAAGGGAGGGCAGAATCAGGGCAGGAAGCTGAGGCTCAGGAAAGGAAGGGGCCTTGAGTCAACATCAGCACAGTTGGTTCTTGGTGGCAGCCAGGGGCAAGGCTGGAGGGTGCTGGAGCTTACCTCGCGGGCCAAGTCGATGTTGATCTCCGTGGTCTCGCTGGTCTCCAGCTGCTCGGTCACCTCTGTAGCGGTTATCTTGGATGTCTGCAGGGTGTTCACCAGCTGCACGTCATCCAGCAGGGATCCTGTGGCCTCGTTCAACAACCTGAGGGAAGCCAAAGGCACATGGTTTGAGGGGTTTGGGGTTCTGAGAATCATCGGCTCCTTGGGCTCCTAGCTTTGACGGTGGGTAGAACAGCTGGACCAGCGGGAAACAGACAAATGGGATGGTGGGCAGGAAAGGCAAGATCTCACCGGAGGATCTCATCCTCCAGCTCCTTGAGCTTCCTCTTGCCAGCGGCGATATTGATAACCAGCGAATCTTTCTGCTCCTCCAGTTCAGGCCGCTCTTTCCGAACCACGATGCCCAACAGTTGGGCCTCCAGACCCTGGGAGTGCCGGGACTTATGGTGAGGGGTCTCACTCCTTTCATCCCTTTATGCCTCCCAAGACTCTCATCCTCAGTTGCTCAACTCAAACTTAGCCTTTTACTCTGAGTTTCTTCCATCCAAGCTCTACAGCCCTTCCTGCTTCATCCTAGATCAATCCGGGCATCAGCCCTTATCCACCTGTTCTTTAACAGCAAAGTTGACAATGGTGGTCTTGGCTGAGGTCTCTGGGCTGTAGTGGGGATTGGAGAGCTTGGTGGTGATGTAGAAACGGAAGTTGGTATTGTACTCCACCTCCTTGTCACCAATGCGCATCAGCAGCCGACCACCTACATCCACAAAAGGGTCAAGGGCAAGGGTCCCATGTAACCAGATATGAGCTGACCCACTACCCAAGAGCATCTGGTTCAGTGGTTCAGCCTACTTTCAAGGCCCGGTCCAAGCAGGGAGAGGTAAACAAAGGACACAGCCAAAGAGCCACCCTTTTCTCCCCAGTGTCCCTCTTGGCTGCTCTCTAGGACTTCTCCCATAACCCAATCCCACAGTTAAGCCTGGGCTCTGACCAATTCGAGCTACAGATTTGTTGAGCACAGGATTGAGTGTGGGGTCCAAATACTCCTGCACGTTCTGAAGCAGCACTGGGTGTCCAAACCGGATGGCCTTTTCTAGAACTCGAAGGTAATCACTCATCTGCAGGTCAATGATCTTCAGGCCCTAGAGAGCAAAGCGGAAAGATGGAACAAACACTGAGGAGCACCAGGGAGACAGGGCCCAGAATAGGACCTCAGGAAGAGGCCTGGGAGGAGTTTCTATTAGGGTAACCCAACCAGCCCCCCAGCTTTCTACCTGATTTCCCTCCATGTTCTTAATCCATTTCAAGGCCTGAGCCTGAGGATCGATCATGAGGGCCCACCTGAAGAAGGAAGCATCTTTCAGAAGACAGGCTCTGCTCCTCCTCTGCCTCTCACTCCCTGCAGCTCCCTTACCTGTTGCCTCGGGTGACGATGATGCCATTCTCGGTGGAGAAGGCATCTGAGGGCAACCCTTCGATGTTCCAGTCCCGCACTTTGGTAGGATTGGTCAAGAAGTTCTCAATGGCAAAGTGAGGTGAACATGGAACCTGAAGCTCCCAGATCTGAGGAGAGAAGAGTCCCAAACTGCAGCCTGAGTCCAGCAGTCCCTGTCGATTTCCTACGCCTCTTCGCCTCTTCGTACTCCCAAAGGCCCTGCTCCCAGAGCCCACCCTAAGAGCTCATTTATCTTCCATACCTGGGCCCCATCTCACCTTTCTGATCCAGATTTGATTGACAATCTCATCCCGGTAGTTGGTCAGGAAGGGTCCCATGTAGGACAGGAAGGCAGCTGCCAGGAGACAGTCTCCCACCAGGTAGCCTAGGTCCTCCTCCAGGCCCTGGCAGACAGTGGGGAGGTGTAAGCTGCCTGGGCGTCCCAGCCTTTGGGGGACACTTGGAATGCTTTTGAAGGTACCTTCCTCTGGATACCATCCAGATCAAAGAGCTTCTTCCCCTCCCTAAACCTTGGTGCCCTGAGATCTCTAGGTTGGTTGTAATCAGTTTTGAGCTTCCCACCTCTGACAGCAATGTTTATGCTCTGGTGATAAGGACTAACCCTTTCCTGGAGCCAAGAGCTCACAGAGGAAGAGAAAAGATGGCATGAGTCTGTTGTCTATCGGACCGGCAGGTTGTGTCATTGAGTGCTTTCCAGCCCTGTGCAAGCACGGAAGCAGACCCCAGTGGCATAAAACACCGTTCCTTCCACACTCTCCCCACAAGTGAAGAGAGGCAGGGGAGAACTCCCATCCCGTGTTCTTCATGGATTTCTCTATGCCCAGGTGTTCTTGTTTTCCCTAACTGTCCCTCAACCGGAAAGGGGGTGGGTTTCTTAAGAATGGACAGGGTGAGCAGAAAGGGAGCCTGGTGCTGAGACCCATCTCACCTTCACTGTCTCTTCCCATCGAGCCTTTTCACCCGCCAGCCCAGACACCAACATCCCGGCCCGCTCCAGCTTCAGCTCCATCTCTTCAGACTTCTTGTGAAGCTCCTCCTTCTGCGCCAGCTTCTCATCGTACTGCTTCTTCAACATCTCCAGCTTCTCTGCCACCTGCGACAGTACCAGTTCAAGTCATTTCTGCCACTTTGTAGCCATCTGACCTTGAGTGAATTGGTTTCTTTAGACCTTGCTTTCAGGGCTGGAGCAGTGGCTCAGCAAGTACACGAGTTCAGACCCCAGCAGTACGCAACTAAGTGTCTGAGCATCGAGAGCCGCGTGAAAAACTAAATGAAAATTGATTCTCTCGGGGCTGGAGCGGTGGCTCAGCAGTTTCGGCTGGAGCGGTGGCTCAGCAGTTTCGGCGCTTGCCTGGCAAGCACGAGGACCCGAGTTCAAATCCCAGCACCACGTACAAAACTGAGTGTTGGAGCAACTAAGGCCATGTGAAAAACTCAATAAAGTTGTTTCTCTCTTTCTCTGTCTCTCTCACTGTCCCTCTCTCTTTAAAAAAAAAAAATTGATTCTCTCTCTCTCTCTCTCACTGTCCTTCTCTCTTAAAAAAAAAGCCTCGGTTTCCCTTATGTGTACAATGAAAATAATACCTACCTTACAAGATTGTCATGAGTAAATGAAATCTAATAGTTTCCTTCCATTCCTTCCACCACCCTGTCCTAACACCCAGAAACTACTTGGTAATGAAACTTAAGGCTATATAGGGGACAGAGACTTCCTGAAGCACAATAAACCACAGAAGAAACTGGAGATATCCTCAGTGGTAAAGTGCTCGCCTAGCATGCATTAGGCCCTGAGAGCCATCTCCAATACTGAAAGTAAAAATAAAAATAAACCATACTAAATATGTTGGCAAGAGAGGTTCAGATAGTGCAGAAACAACTGCCATCCCATGCCAGAGGCCACAGATCTGGGGGAAAGCAGAAGTGAAACCCAGAAATGAACCCTTGGGAGAGGAAGAGGGAGTCCACACAAGAGAAAGAGCTAAGTGTCAGGCCCCACCCATCCTGGAGATGTGCCCCTGGGAAGGGCTGTGTCCTGGATAAGCCTCAACCCATGCCACTGGGTGGGTTGAATCCATCACTTCATTCAGAAGGAGAGGACTGGGGCAGCCCTGTTTAAGATCCTTTGGGGGGGGGGGTGCTGGAGCCATGGTTCGGTGGTTAAGGAGATTGCCCGGCATGCACAAGTACACGGGTTCAAACCCCCAGCAACACGTACACAACTAAGTGTCACAGCAACGAAAGCCATGTGAAAAACTCAATAAAAATTGATTCTCTCTCTCTTACTGTCCTTCTTTAAAAAAAAAAAAAAAATCCTGTGTGTGGGCCTGCGGGGACAGTAGTCACCGCACTCCCAAGAAGAGTCAGCATGCTATCCTGGAAATGGTTTGACTATGACTCAGAAGAAGTAGCTCAGTTCTTACTGACACCAGGTAAGTTTCAACCCTTCTAAGCTGTTGGGGTCTAGCCTTCACCCCCATTTCAACAGCTGCCCTAGAGCGATCTTGTTACTATTTCCATAAGTTCCTTCTGGGAGGGCTGCTAGGTCGTGCTTTGTTAGGCTTCCTAATTCTTATGCAAAGAGTTAGGATGGGTTGGAATGTGCTAACCACAGGCTGTTCCCTACTTAGTTGTTTGTACTCAAAATCTGCATAACCCCTGGCAACTCCCTTAAAAGGATTATTGATTCCTTGGCTTCTCCCCTCCCTATATAAAAACCTGTGTGCCTTAATAATCAACGGATTCTGAGCTGCCATCAGCTGTGAGTGGTTGCCTCGCTGTCCCAGCTGGGAGGAAAGGGGTCCCCGGATGAGGGAGACCTGGGTTCCAGCCGTTGGCACTTATCCTTCTCCTGATTGGCTCCGGGGGGACAATCCAGCTCCCCACACTAAGCCTCATCTGAGTTGTTGCATATGAGAATAAATGTGGGTTGTACACAGTGCCCAGGTGAGCAAGCAGTGCTGGGGCCTAAGCACTTGGAAAGGGGATGGACAGCTCTCCAAAAAGTATTTTTTAAGACACAGTGAAAATTCAAAATGTCACCATCAAGTGACAAGATAGTTTCAGCCTTAGTGTCTGTTACAAGGCATTATTTCTAAAGAAAGAAGGTGTGAGGCTGAGGGGTTCAGCTTAGTGGTAGATTGTTTGCCTAGCATGTGTGAGGCCCTGGGTTCAATCCCTAGCACTTCAAAACAGAAGGTGTCACTCAGAGGGGGCACACTCAGCTGGTCCATTCAGAGGGAATGCTAGGTGGGTGAGGGCCCCCACAGTAGCCCTGATGGAGCACGCATCCGGTGGTCAGTCAAGTCACCAGAATCAGGGGACTCCTCCCTGTGCTAAGGCCACTCTCTGCAGCACCATTCTGATTGTAATTTGGCTTCCCATGGAGATTTGTCCATGGGGAGGCATCCACACCACTTGAAAGTTCAATATTTTGTTCTTACTTTTGCATGTGGCCTTGTTATCTTTGCTATTTTTATTTTTTCTATGAGACATACGCACAAAGTTAAAAACCTGTTATAAACGCTGGGCATGGTTGTGCATGCCTGTAATCCCGGCTCCTCCGGAGACTGAGGTGGGAGGAGCACAAGTTCAAGGGCAGCCTGAACAACTTAGGGAGACCCTGGCTGAAAAGAAAAATTTAAAAAGAGAATGGGGACAGAGTTCGTGGTAAGAGCACTCGCTGAGAATGTACAAAGCCCTGGGTTCAATCCCCCGTGCTACCCAAATAAACAAACAGAAATGAGGACATTTTCCTCCATAACCACACCACCATTATTAGGCCTAATGAAATCTGTGTCATGTTTTAGAAAATAATTTTCACTATTTGTTTTGAATGGTGAATACATTCACACAAATAAAAATTTAAAAGGAAGAGAAGTGTATACAGTGAAGGGGAAGCCTTCCTCCCACTCCTGACCCAGAGCCAGTCCTGCCCTAACTTCTTGTATAGATTTCTAGAAAAATCCATGCACATAGTATAATACTTTATAAAGAAAATGTCAGGACTGCTAGGGCTTAGACCAAATCCTTAGATCTAGGCTAATGACAAACACTAGATAAACCCTGTTTTGAATGAATGAATTTGTGTCTGTATATGGTCCTGGGAATTGAACCCAGGGCCTCCTGCATGCTAGGCAAGCACTCTACCACTGAGCTACATCCCCAGTCCCAAATGGAAGAACTTTTAAATAAATTATTACAAACGATGACACTCTTCTGTACTTTGCTTCTTTTTTTATACTTAGTTTTTGTTTTGTTTTGTTTTGTTTTGTTTTTTATCCTTTTCAATGTGGTACTGGGGACTAAACCCAGGGGCACTCTACCACTGAGCTACAGCCCCAGTTCTCTTTAGTTTTCTTTTGAGACAGGGTCTTGCTAAGTTGCCCAGGCTGAGCTTGAACTTGCCATGCTTCTGCCTCAGCATCCTGAATTGCTGGTATTACAGGCATGGGCCACTGTGCGCTGATGTACTTTACTATTTTTAAGGTATTTTTGCAATGCTGGAGAGGGAATCCAGGCCCTTGGGCACTCTATGCAAGTGTTGTTCTAACTCTGAATGACACCCCAAGCCCCTGCCTCATTTTTTTATTTAACAATTGCAAAACATCTTGAGTGTGATTGAACCACAACTTGTGTTAACAAATCTCCTATGGATACACATTTGTGTTTTTCTAACCTTGTACTATTATTCAGCATACTGTGATGAATATCCTTAAACATATATAAGCACATCTTCACGCTGCTATTTCTTTTTACTTTTAATTGTTTACTCTGTGAATAGGAATTTAAAAATTCAAAAGGCACAAGACATTGTTCCTACCTTCCACCTACCCAGTTCCCAGTTTCTTTCTTTAGAGGCAGCCAGTGTTACCTGTTTCTTGAACCCCTTCCAGAAGCATTCTATATATACACAAGTGTATTCAATACCACTGTTCCCTTGTATATCCATTTTTTATTACTTCTATTGACTCTATGCTACAATGGATAGAGATTTGATTCCTTTGTTCCTCCACACCATTACTCCTTTCTGTCTACTAATAGTTTAAATTCTTCTGCTGGTTACCTGCCTCCAGCCCCACCTCGCCCCCAGTACAGGGATTGAACTCAGGGGCACTCCACCACTGAGTTACATTCCCAGCCCTACTTATTTATTTATTTTGGTACTAGGGGTTGATCCTGGGAGTGCTTTACCGCTGAGCAACATTCCCAGGGTTTTTTTTTTGTTTTTGTTTTTTTTTTTTTTTGAGACAGGGCTCACTGCTTGCTTAGGGCCTCCCTAAATTGCTGAGACTGGCTTTGAACTTGCAGTCCTCCTGTCTCAGCCTCGCAATCCTCTGGGATTATAGATGTGCTTCACCACACCCAGCAATCCCAGTCCTCTTTTTTTGAGACAGGGTTTTGCTAAATCGCCCAGGCTGGCCTGGAACTTGTGATCCTTTTGCCTCAGGCTTCCAGTAGCTTGGATTAGCATGTGCCACCACATCTGGTTTCTACTGGTTACCTTTATCACTTTAAATAACATATTAAAATCTTGCGTAGGGGCTGCAGCCGTGGCTTAGCGATTACGACACTTGCCTGGCATGCGCGAAGACACAGGTTCGAACCCCAGCACCATGTACACAAACGAGTACGGGAGCAATGAAAGCCACATGAAAAGCTAAATAAGATTCTCTCTCTCTCTCTTTCTCTTTCACTGTCCCTCTCTCTTAAAAACAACAACAACAAAAAAAGCCTGTTTATGAGGCTGGAGATATAGCTCATGCACAAGGACCTAGATTCAGTCTCCAGCATCACGTAAGAAACAAAACTCCTCAGCTTACACTGTCTACTTCAGAAGCATTGGCAACTCGTTCCCTCACCAACCCCCCTGCACCCACCTCACCCTTTTCAGCTGCTCTTTCTTCTTTACATTGTCAGGGTTGGCTACACCTACATTTAGATTCCACAATGAGCCCTCCTTGCTTTGTCTCCAGGCTGGTTACAAAGGTTGAACGTCGTCACAAGCAGGGTTGACGGTATCCTGACCTGAGCAGATGCTGAGCACCAGAGCATCAGTGGCTTCTGACCCAGGCATGACCAGGTCATGTTCACACCAAGCCTGATGTTAATTTTTTTTTTTATGTTAACCTTGACTATGTGTTTTTCTTTCAGAAATTCCCTGTGGTTAAATTGTCTCTCACCTCTCTATCATACTTACTGTCTTTTTGGAGTGGATTCCTTGACACTATTTTCCCACCCTTCTACTGAATGTCATACTGGGATAATATTAAAATACCTCATAGGGCTGGGAACGCAGCTCAGTGGCAGAGCACTTGCCTAGCATGTGTAAGGCCTTGGGTTCCATCCCCAGCACTGTGGGGGAAACAGTTTTTTTTCCCAGAAAACTTCCTTTTTCTCTGTCTGGACTTCCCCCTACCATCCTAATCTTGTTTTGTGGATGTGATTTCTTCTTTCTGATACCAATTAGAATAAGTTTGTGTTCTTCTCTGTAACCTGAATTATCTCTGACGTTTGTCCCCTTTGGAATCATGTATTGGTTTTGCAATGACGTTGTGACATTCAAACTTTGTTACCAGCCTGGAGACAAAAAAAAAAAAAAAAAAAAACAAAAAAAAACCCCAAAAAACATGGAGGACTCATTTTGTCCTGGGGATTGAACCAGGGGTGCCCTCCCACTGAGGTGAACCACCAGTCTTTTTGCTTTTTAATTTTGAGACAGGATCTCTCTAAGTTACCCAGGCTGGCCTTGAACTTGCAATGCTCCTGCCTCCTCAGTCACTGGGATCACCGGTGTGTGCTATTGCACTCAGTTTGTTATAATTTTTTATCTTGCTCAGTCCCTTACATGTTGGTCACACTTTCCCCAGGGGAGGTACAGGACTGCTCTGATTGAAATTGGGAAGAACAAACTAAAGATGTTCAACGGAGCTCAGTTTCATTTTGGGAGTGAACACAAGTTTCTTTCCGCCCCTTTCGGGTGTGGGGGGCCTGCCCAGTCCAGTATTGCCTAAGATTGTGAAATTCCATCTAAACACCAGGTCACTACTGGTGGGGCCACTTGCCTACAAATGTTACCACATCTTTCTACCTGTGTCCCTACAGGTTATAAAGGTGGCATTTTGGTCAGACTTTGTTTTTTTGTTTTGAGATGAAATCTTTTTATATTTCCCAATTTGGCTTCAAACTCCTGGGCTCAGGTGATCCTCCTGCCTCAGCCTCCCTGAGTAGCTGGGACTACAGGTACATGGTATCACATATGACTTGTTTCTTAATTTGTTTAGCACCTAGGCATGGAAGATGGCTAACAGACCTCAGATCCCCTCAAGAATGTATTTGAAAACCAGAAAAAACCCACTGAGGAAATTTGGGTGGAGCTAGGACTTGTAGGTGTGCAGCTCTCTGGACTTAAGCAATTTGTAGAGACTCACATGAGGTCAGATGCTTGTTTGATGCTTATGGAGTTGACTTTTAACCATATAGCCAGAGTAAAAGGCTTTATGCCAATCATGTGTTACTTTGACCTTGGCAGGAGACTGTAGTTTGGTCCCCAGGTGAATGGCTACTTCTACAGAGGCCACGTGGTTTGCAGCAGGGCAGCTTCAAGGAAGGTGGGCTTGAATCACTGTCTTGGGCAAAGCTAAGATGTGAGCTGTAAGGGTGATCCTAACGAAGAAGTGGGAGGTCTCAGGATAAAGACTGCTATAGCTACAACACAGAAATAGCCTGGCCCGGTATTGCTGATTACACAGAAACAGGGTTGGGCCATTTTTAGATGCCAAAGGACACAATATTAGATTTGCTGCTTTAATGCTGTCATTTAGTCACACAGCACAACCTCTGATAGATTTGGACAATGTAACCAAACATAATTTGAAATGGAAAATAGAAATGGAAGTGAATTTTCAACACTGGGGCTACAGTCACCTTGAAGTAGATTAAAATTCCATTCTGACCCATTTTAGAGCCTTCTGAGGAAATCTTTAAGCCAAGTGGCTCATAACTCTTGTTGCATATCAGAATTGGGCCTGGGGAAAATATATTGACCCACAAATAAGAAAGTAATAGCTAAAACTTTATTCAAGATTGGCACTATGCAATATGATAGTTGGGCTCTGGGCCCTAGCACTGTGTACTGGCTTTCCTAACCCTGGTTGTCTCTAACAGGGAAGCCCTTAAAGTGGGAACTCCCAGTCTCTGCCAGGGATTATTACTTAACACACCTGTGTTGGGGCTCCAGTATTGGCACAGTCCCAGATCTGAGGTTCTGCTAGCAGACACATTTTTTTTTATACTGAGGATTAAATCCAGGAGCGCTCAACCACTAAGCCACATCCCCAGCCCTTTTTCATTTATATTTTGAGGAAGGGGCTCGCTAAATTGCTGAGGATAGCTTTGAACTTGCAATCCTCCTGCCTCAGCCCCTCAAGCCACAGAGGGTGCCACAGCACCCAGCTACATTTGCTTCTTAAAGGACACAGCCTTTGTCAGTAATAATGGAGAACACGTGGTTCTCTGCCCACTTACTCTTTTCGTTTTGTTTTGCTTTGAGACAGGATCTCACTAAGTGGCCCAGGCTGGCCTTGAATCCCTGGGCTCAAGTGATCCTCCTGTCTCAGCCTCCCAAGTAGCTGGAATGATAGATGCATGCTCTCTGCTGTCTGCTTACTCACATCAGTTAGGGATCCTTGGGTATGAATGAGTGCTCTATAAGTGCCTGTCCAATGAATGAACCCCAGAGATTCTGGTTTTTTCACATGTAAAGGGAACAACTCATGATTACTTAACCCATCTGAGTAAGAAACCTTTCCAAATGGATTGCCACACTTGTGACTATCCATGCTCAGAAAACAGAGTAGAAGAGTGTAGGTCTCATGAGAGGTCGGGAGGTGCCAGGAGCAGGAATGGAGCAATGGAGGAGCGTGTACAGACAGACGCCTGTTCGTCTGGCCTGATTGGGTTCTCTGCAAAGCAGAACCTGATCAGGCCTCAAGGGCAGCTCTACTTCTGAAAGTAAAGACACCTACAGCAAGAAAAGACCGGGGCTGGAGCAGTGGCTCAGCAGTTGGAGCGCTCCCCTGGCATGTGCGAAGACCTGGGTTTGAACCCCAGCACCACATACACAACTGAGTGTATGAGAAACAAAGGCCAGATGAAAAAAATAAATTATCTCTTTCTCTCTCTCTTAAAAAAAAAAAAAAAAAAAGAAGGAGGAAAGAAAAAAACAGGGACATGAGCCTGGAGCCAAGCGGTTACGGTGCTTGCCTGCCATGCAAAAGGATGCAGGTTTGAACTCCAGCACCATGTACATGATGAAGTTTCAAAGCAATAAAAGGCACATGAAAAACTAAATAAAACTCTCTTTCTCTCCCACTGTCCCTCTCTTTTTGTTTAAAAAAAAAGATTAGAAAAAAGGAATCTATCCATCAAAAGGGGAATGGTTGAATAAATGATGATGAATATGAAGTATGGAATATCACACAGCAATAAAAAAAATATAAAATGCTGATATGAAACAAACCATCAGTTCATAGGTAAATAAGACAAAGTTTGGAACAGTGTATATAATGTAAAAAATGAAATATATATCTTATATAAGTTTAGACACCTCAGATGGTGTGGATGAACAAGAATTTGTAATACCAGTTGCTTTCATCTGGTGGGGAGTGGGTGCTATAGAGCAGAAGGTGGGAAGGAGACTTATTGGATATTCTTTTTTACTTCTTGAATTTCAACCCATGTGATTGTATTACTTTGGGGGTATAGTTGCATTATCTATTAAATCAATGTTAGAAAAATCAAGAGATAGACTGGCAGAATTCTGAGGACTTTCTGTTTTCATTTGTTGTTTTGTTTTTGTGGTACTAGGGAGGGAACCCAGGTCCTCACGTGTCCTAGAAATGTGCTCTACCCCTGAGCTAAATCCTGGTTCTTTTTGTTTTTTTTTTTAAATCTCAGGACAGGGTCTTGCTAAGTTGCCCAGACTGGCCTTGAACTTGGAATCCTCCTGCCCCAGCCTCCCAAGCAGTCGGGATTACAGGCGTGTATCAGCACACCAGGCTTGAATTCCTTTGATAATAGCCTTTAACATTCTGCCTGGTTTGAGAGTTACTTATTGGTACAACTTACAGGAAATCACCCTCGGGGTTGTCTAGCCTGCTTAGGGTAACTAACCCTCTTGACATTGGGTGGAAATAGGGCTGTCCCTATTTCCTGTGCACAGGAACAGACATTCTCATGTGTTCTAGGCCCGCAGCAATGGCTCTCTCTCTCTCTCTCTCTCTCTGTCTCCCTCCCCCTTTCCCTCTCCGCACCCACCCCAAGCCATTCTGCTGGCAAAGATCAATTTTGCCACACAAGTTTCATGAGTCAATAACCCAAACGCTGTTAACAGGTATCACTAACTGCAAGTGAGTCTCTGGCCAGACTTCCTGGGTGATAGACCCTCTGAGCCAGAGGCAGCCCAATCTAAACAGGGAATAGAGTGGGAGGAGTCAGGACTGGAAAAATATGGAAGAGGTGAGTGGAATCAGATGGGGGAAGGGTTCCAGAAATCAGGGTGAGAGACCCCTGTGGAAAAACGAGTGAGGGTGAGGTTCACCTCCCGCAGCTTCTCCTGGGCCTCAGCAAGGGCTGCTTGCTTCTCCTGAAGCTGGGCCAGGGCGGCGTTCATTCGGATCCTCTTGGGTTCCACCACCCGATACAGCCGCCCGTAGAGCTGCAGGGAGAGAATCAGGCTGTGAGGGTCGCCTGCCAACCCGCTCCCATCTGGGTCTGTCACTCCCCCGGCTGTCTCCAGGCCTGTCTCCACTGCCTCCAGCCACTTCAGCCATTGCTCACCTCCATGGCCCGCACCCACATGCAAAGGGACTTGGCGGCTAGGGAGACACGGCCAATGATGTCAGGCTGAAAGTCAGGCTGGGCACAGTAGGCCCCGATCTTCTTCAGCACTTTATCTGAGATATTGTCTTTATCAAAGTGGATCAGTGACTTGATGAAGTTCTGTTCCCCTGCGGATGACAATTAGGGGCCTCAGTCAGGGTCCCTAACCTCATCTTCATTTTCAGGCTTCGCTGCCAAAGCCTCAGTTCCCAAGACCAAGATATCTGACCTCCGTGTCCACATTGCTCCCCTCTATAGTAAGCTTTCAGCCCCTGGGGCCACCATAGTCTTCCCAGCCTCATCTCCCATCACTTACCTTTAACACACTCAGCCGTACACAGCATTCTTTTTACATGATTTGCATTTTCTTCCAGGGCAGGAGCTGCCAAACTATGGCTGGCAGGCTACATCCTACCATGGAGACCCAAAGCAGAGAAACCATAGGACGAAGAGAGTCAAAGAGTGTTTCCCCTTTCCTGTTTCTTGTCCCTTTGGGGCAGGGGTGGGAGGGTGAAGGCATTCCTGCTCTTGAATTCTGCAATGTATTCTTTTTTTTTTCTTATAAAGATAACTTTCTTTTACTTGCAACCAAAGAATCCTATTTACATCTTCTCTTTCCTACTCGGCTCTATACTCTTGAGGGTCAGTATGATACTGCATTTGTTTTTTCTGAGTGTCTGATGCACAGCACTGGATCAATGATCAGTGGGAGAACAGAAGCCAATTGCCACGTAGCTCTCTAGCTTACCTAGCTGCCGCTTGGCCTCCGCCCATGTGGGCTCGTTGCCCCGAAGAATCATGACTGCCTGCATCACTATCTCCACCTGGGCAGGCGGCCGGCCGTAAGACTTGATCTCGCCTATATCCTTCTTGTTCAGAGACTCCAGGGCCTGGGAAAAGGGTTTCACTCAGAGAGTTGGGCCGGAATCAACTCAGATGGTAAAATGCAGGGCCTCGCCAAGGTACCACTTTGTCCTACTTTCCTGGGGACTTTGAGGGCAAAGGCCAGCCCCTAATCCCACTCCCAGCACCCATACCAGCCCCAGCCCCTGGTACCCGCATGGCCTCTTCCAGGGCAGGCAGTGCCTCCTCTAGATCCTTCTGGGCGTTATCAGCCAGGGCTTGACACTTGATTTCCTCAATAGCAATCTTTTCACTGTTGGCTGTTACAGCCTAGGATGAAAAGAGAACAAGGGGTTTTCGTCTTGGCCTTGTGGAACCGTGGGGGTGACAGGGTGGGAAGGATGAAAGAAAAAGCTAAATAGAATTTGAGGAGCAGAAGGAGCATTCCCTAATGCAGCAACTGATGGGGACTGGGAAGCCTCTTCCCAGGGGGCCCCGGAGGAGTGGGGAGTAAGCGGTAGGGCTGTGACCTTCCGCTGTTCATCCGCTTCCCGCTTCTGTTGCACGATGATCACCAGGTACTCCTCACACTGCTTCTGGAACTCGGCCACCTTTTTCTTGGCATCCTCCAGCTCCAAGGACATCACTTCCACCTTTTCCCTAGTTTCATCAATCTTAAACAATCCCGTCCGCAGCTTGTTGGCTTGATCCAGCAGCTCCTGCCTTTTTTCTCCCAACAGCCTGGGGGCAAGTCAGATAAGGTGTGTGGAGAGGCTGGGCTCCCAGGAAGGGGTGTCCTACATACTCTTCCTTCCCTGTGTGTCTTGGACCCTGTTTCCCTTTCTGTTGCCACCCCCATCCCCACCACCAGGTTTCTTATCATTTCCTGCCTGAATGGCTGCCAACAGCTTCCCAACTGGTCCGTCTCCTGGTCCTCTGATTTTTTTTTCTATACACCATTTTCAAAATCAGCATGTTAAAGACTGTTTCCATCACACCGCTTTCACTGCTTGAGAATCTCCCACTGTTCCCCACTGCGCGTGGCAGGCAGGTGGGCTGTAGCGAACCAGAAAACATGAACTCATCCAAAGCGGGCAGCCGTTCCTCTTTCCAAGCCTGGTTTTCCCCATGGAAATGCATGGGATTCCATGTGGGACCCAGTATTGCCACCATTTCTGATGTTTAAAGAGAAGCTAGAAATCTGGATTTTTTTTTTTTTGTCTCTCAAGTTTTAAATGTGGACAACTCATTTGAAAAGTTTTTTTTTTTTTAAAGAGAGAGGGACAGTGAGAGAGACAGAGAAAGAGAGAAACAACTTTATTTAGTTTTTCACATGGCCTTTGCTGCTCCAACACTCAGTTGTGTACGTGGGGTTGGGGTTTGAACCCGGGTCCTCGCGCTTGCCAGGCAAGCGCTGAAACCGCTGAGCCACCGCTCCAGCCCTCATTTGAAAACTTTTCACCCTTCTTCAGACCAAAAACTAACTTCATGGATGTTCTCTGGACTAGGTGAGAAAATGCAGCCAGAGAGTTTATCACAAGGGCTGGAGTGGTGGCTCAATGGGTAAGCACTTGCTTGGCATGCACGAAGACCTAGGTTCAAACCCTAGCACCATATAACACAACTAAGTGTCAGAGACAAAAGCCGGATGAAAAAAATTTTTAATGAAATTAATTTTCCCTCTCTATCTTAACAAAAAGGTATGTGTGTGGGGGGGTGTATCACAGTGAATGGCAAATAGAAAACAAGGTAGAATGAAGGCCTGTGTCCCTACAGAAGGCAGGGATCACTGGCATATTACAAGCATCCAAAACAGTGCCTAATATGTAGTAGGTGCTCAAAAAATATGCTAAATGAATGAATAATACTATCATTATTACAAATAGCTTTTTCTAGTTGGGCATAGTGGCACAGGCCTGTAATTCCAGTGACATGAGAAGGCCAAGATAGGATTGCAAGTTCAAGACCAGCCTCAGCAACTTAGGGAGACCATGTCTTGAAATAAAATAAAAATGAACTAGGGATATAGCTTAGGTGGTAAAGCACCCAGGGCTCAATCCCTAGTACCACCCCAAAAAAAAAAAATTTTTTTTTTTTTTGAGAGGGACGGAATCAACTTTAGTTTTTTCATGTGGCTTTCATTGCTCAGACACTTTGTTGCGTATGTGGTGCTGGAGTTTAAACCTGCGTGTTCGCCCGTGCCAGGCAAGCGCCGTAACGGCTGAGCTAGCGCTCCAGCCCCAGGCCTTTTCTTCACCTTGATTAAAATATTGAATCTAATCCATGGGTGGGTTTTTCCTTTACATTTATCATATTCTTCAGAGCGGATTATTGTGCTGTGTACATGAAAGACACTCAGTAACTGAATGAATATATGTGAAATTCTTGGGAATTTTGGTATGACAGTGTGAATTTAAATAAATACATATTTGGTCTTTGTGGCACACAGTGTCTAAAACCCTTGGAATCTTCAACATGATGTATCTTTTGTACGCTAGTGAGATGACTCAAGACTGGGGGCTCCTGGATAGCCTCAGGTTAGGGGCTGGCTGCCAGGGAACCAAGCCTGTGTGATTCAGTCCTACCTCTTGACTTCCAGGTGGACAGAGGTTGAGATGATCACCGGTGGCCAGTGAGTTAATCAGTCCTGCCTGTCTATCAAAGCCTCCATAAAACCCAAAAGGCAGGGCTTAGAGAGCTTTCAGGTTGGTGAATATCCACATGCTGGGAGAGTGGTATGCCCTAGCTTCATGTGGACAGAAACTCCTGTTTTGAGTTCCTTGGGAACCTCACCCTATGATCATCTATCTGTATCCTTTAAAATATCCTTTATATTATGTATAATTATAATGCAGCAATTAAAATATGGGGAAAATATCCTTTGTAATAAACTGGCAACAGCAAATGTTTCCCTGAGTTCTGGGAGCCACGCAAGGAGGCCGTGGGAAGCCATGGTTTAGCACCAGCTTGGAGGAAGCACAGGTAAAAACAGTGTGGGCCTTGGGACTGGCATGTGAAGCGGGGAGCAGTCTTGTGAGACTGAGCCTCAACCTGTGGGATCTGACTCTAACTGCAGATAGAAAGTGTCAAGATGGAGCGGAGTTGTAAGACCCCCAGTCTGGGTCCCCCGGAGAACTGCTCGGGGTACGAGGGAAACCCCACACACATCTGGGGTCAACTATAAAGTACTGTCTTGAGTGTAGGAGTAGGGAACACACATTTTTTCCCTATCCCATGCAGATGGCAAAGTCTAGAAAACATCAAAGGTAGAGATGAAAAGCCTAGGTATATCATATCAATGTTCCAGTCATATTAAGGTCAGAAAAGAGAAATATCATCCAGAAGATAAGAGCAAAGAGGGTGTGGAGAGGATTCAGAGCCTGGGGAACATGGCCAGGACACTCAAGTGACAGTCCCTCCCACCTAACACCACCTCTCTCTCATTAACTTCTGGAGCAGAAGACCCTTTGCATCTCACCATCCCACCTCAGCACCCAGGTCCCCAAGACGGTCCCCTTGGCCAACTCCTGAATATTTTCCATGACATCATTTCACCAGCTGCCCTCAAAAGACACCAAGCTCCTGGCCCTCCACATCCCTGCTCTTTTTCATACTTCTTATATCCAGACACCAGTTCCAAGTAGTTGGTGGGTGTGACGTAGTTGTATCTCCGCAGTTCCAACAGCATCTTCTGAGAGTACCTAGCCACTGACCAGTGCATAGTGACAAAGATCCGGGCCACCTTCCTATGGATCTGAGGCCAAGAAAAGAGGATGGAAGACAAAGAAGATGGAGAAGAAGTGGGAGGCAGGTAAGGGGTGTGATGAGGGATGAGGAGGAGGGGCTCACATTCTCTTGTGTCCCCAGGTCCACTCCCACAAGGTACTTCTCAGCCACCTCTAGTAGGGCCTCTCGGGGCCACTCCGAGAACCAGTTAATGGTTGTGCAATTCACCAAGGCTGGGTACTGGCGGATCCAGTTTCTGTGGAAGGGTTTTGAGAGACAATCAAGCGTATCCTACAATGTAGCCTCCAGCTCCTGGCTTCACTGAACACCTCCTCTTGCTTTCCAGGAACCTAAATGCCCCATCCTCTTAATTTGTTCC
The DNA here is from genome assembly GCA_004027875.1 of Aplodontia rufa. Taxonomy (NCBI): domain Eukaryota; kingdom Metazoa; phylum Chordata; class Mammalia; order Rodentia; family Aplodontiidae; genus Aplodontia; species Aplodontia rufa. The sequence continues at coordinate 23,533 of PVKS010001759.1, forward strand.
CTTCAGAGCTAGTCCACCATAACATTTAAAAACAGACTGAGCCAGTACATTGCTGCACTCCTATAATCCCAGTAACTCAGGATTGCTGAGACTGGCTGGAATTTGTGATCCTCTTGCCTCAGGCTCCTGAGTCGCTGGAATTATAGGTATATACCACCATGCCTGGCAATGTGTGTGTGTTTTGTTTGATTTTTAATTATATTTATTTATTTTTGGTACCAGGGATTGAACCCAGTGACACTTAACCACTGAGTCACATCCCTAGCCCTTTTTATTTTTTATTTTGAGTCAGGGTCTACTATGTTACTTAGGACCTCCCTAAATTGCTGAGGATGGCTTTGAACTTGCAATCCTCCTGCCTCAGCCTCCCAAGCTGCTGGGATTATAGGTGTGTGCCTCCACGCCCAGCTTGTGTGTATATGTGTGCTTTTTAAACACACATATTTAATGTTTCTTTTTAAACACACACACATTTAAACATTAAAATCAACTAATCAATTTTTTTTAAAAATCACTAACGAAAAGAAAAAAAAAATCCAGTCACAACAAAAGGGATGGACAACTCCCATTTCAGCCACCAGGACTTCCTGAGGGCAGACACAGTCTATGGAAAAGAGATGGAGATGGGGCGGAGCCAGGTGCAGAGCCCACTTCGATTCTTTTTTTTTTTTTAGAGAGAGAAGGACAGTATAGAGAGAGAGAGAGAGAGAGAGAATCAACAACTTTTCATTGAATTTTTCACATGACCTTCGTTGCTCTGACAGTTGTGTACATGGGTGCGGGGATTTGAACCTGCATACTTGTGCAAACAGGGCAAGCGCCCTAATTGCCGAGCCACCACTCCAGCCCCCCACTGCTATTCTTGACACTAAGACACAGAAGGCCAAAGGAGGGAAGGAGACCACGTGGAGAGAGAAGTTATGAGAGGAGTCACCTGAAGGGGTCCCCTACGGGGCTGAGGCAGAGGACAATGTGCAGGTTGTTCCTCACACGCTCGATGAGGTAGGCAAAGAGGCTGTCCGAGGACTCAGGCACTTGCTCTGCCCGGGCTTGGTCTATGATCTGGTTCTGGATCTGGAGAAGCCACACGGGGTCAGAGGGCTGAAATTCCCAGGGCAGCAACAGTGGGCAGATTGGGCTGGGCTGATCAGGGGTGGGGTTTAAAGCAGCCCTGCCCAGTTGTCCTTCCCCGGAGGGAAGATGACTGAAGAGGAACCGCCCTTCAATCTCCTGGGGGGTGAGATGGATGGTGGGGTGCCATGGAGGCACAGTCTAGATCTGTGGTTCCTCAGGGGTTCCTCAGGAAGGCCAGAGGAGTGGGCAGGTGTGAAAGGAATCATACCTCCTCAAATTCATCGGTCTTGTAGAGATTGGGGACCTCGCCTGAGCTGAGGATGTTGTTTATGTCTTCCAGGAAAGATTCGTCGGCAATTTGCGTGTCCACAAAAAGGAAGGACGTGGTCTTGAGCTCTACCCCAGCCTGGCGATATAGACACTTGATATCTAGCCAGATGAGGGAGGCAGAAGAGGGGAGAGATCAGGCTCGATTCAGATTCCCTATTCTGCCCCCAGTTCCTCTTCTGAGATTCAGGGACCCTCCCCAGCCCACAGCACATGCAACATTGTCCTGTACCCAACACACACAAGCCTTGTGCATCTATCTGGCTTTCCTCTCTCTTCGCAAGCACGAAAGCACCCCAGTTTTCACTCCAAGCCCCCCAACTCTCCTTTGTTTCAGAAACCCAGCTGTACCATCTCGGAACTCTTGCTTCCGATAATGTTTGGTGACCTCGATCTGGAAGGTGTCGTACTCGCAGATGGACGAGGCCAGGCGGGCTAGACTCTGCCGTCCACTGCCCCCAATGCCCACCAAGAGCATGTTGCCCCGAGGCTGTCCAATCACTCGCACAATCCGTGTGACTGGGGGACAAGGCAAAGGTAATGAATTGGCTGAAAAACTCAGAGGACTTCCAAACTCCCCAGCTAAAAAAAATTTTTTTAAAACCCCTGAAACTGAAGCGGATGAATCAAAAAGTGTGAGAGGCACCTAAGACCTGGATAGCAATTCAACTTATAACCTTCCCCTTGCCCATAAAACATCCACTGTCACAAGGCCATCTGCGCCCAGAAAGCAAGGCAACTTTGGGGATTGGGTTTGGAGAGACCTGGGAAGGAAAATCTATTTTCTTAGAAATTCACTATATTTGGCCGGGTGCAGTGGCACACACTTAAGTGAGGCCCTAGTCAGGTTAGTGAGACCTTGTATCAAAATTAAAAAAATAAATAAAAAATGGCTGGAGATGTGGCTCAGTGGTTAAGTGCCCCTAGGTTCAATCCCTGGTGAAAGAAGAAAGAAGGGAAGGAAGGAAGGAAGAAAGGAAGGAAGGAAGGAGGGAGGGAGGAAGGAAGGACGGAAGGACCCACCCTATTCCTATATAACTATAGGGAATGGCGTAGGAACAGGGGTGGCAAGTGCTCACTGTGTTCAATGGCCTCTCGGAAGAGCACCAGCTGCATTGGCACAACAGTAGGGGACAGATTGTACTCATTTAGTGCAGTCTCCATGGCTGTCTTCAGCACTGTCAGATCTGTCAGGTCTTCATAGACCTTGGGCTCCTTCAGGAAGTCCCCTGGGCCAAGAGAAGAACGCATCAGTCTCCAGTTCCTGGTCCTCTACAGAGCTCCCCTAAGGGCCCTCAGCCTCAGGGCGCCATGTCCTGACCCTTGTTCCAACCCCAACTTCTGAGAATCACAGTCCTACAATAGTCACAGCTCCCAGCTCACCAAAGATGGGAGGACGTTTGTTGGGACAGAGATTGTGAAACGTAAGGTCAAAGAAGGAGCCAAGTTTGTCACTTATGATGCCCACAAAGGCTTCCATGTCTGTCGCATCAACCAGTCGGTCAGAGAAGACTCTGTTGGGAGGCAGTTGGGATGAGATCTGAGACCAAGAAGGAGAGTGCCACTGGGGAAGGGAGAGTTGGGCCCAGGGTGAGGGAGGGGGTTGGGAGTATGGTTGAGGAATCCTGAATCAGGTCAGGACACGCTCAAGCAACCTGAAACATTCATGAATCCAGAGTCGCGTGATGCTGGCCTTGGTGTCGTGGAAGTCCTTGTTGGCTCTAAGCATGCCCTGGAATACCTGGAAGAAAAGCAATTGTTGGGGTGGAGGAGGAAAGAGATTCCCTGTAGAGAATGGAGGTAAGGACAGAGAGCGTGGCATTTTAGGATGTGGGTGGCTTTTGGTATGCAGTTTGCTGTGCAGTTCTGAGGCTTGTTTTGAGAAGAGATGCCTCTGAGGAGGCAAAAGGGGCGAGTCCAGGCCAGTGCTCACCTTGGAGATATCTCGAAGGTTGAAGAGGTAATGGATCTTGGCGGGTGTGGGCAGGAAGCGCTGTACCACCGTATTGTACACATCCAGGGTGGCCTCTGTCACCACGTTCCCAATGGGCTTCACCTCTTCCTCAAAGTCCTGAAGCTTCTGGTTGATCATGGTGCCAAATATACGGATGATCTGGGATTCCTAGAAAGAAGTCTCAGACTCACTTTCCAAGGCACCCCTGGGTTCAGTCTGCAGCACCTGCCCTCCAACACACAAACTCAATGTCATTTCTCTTGAGATTTACTTTTTGTTACTGTTTTTTGTGTTGGTGTCCCTTACATTCTGCACTGAGGCAAGTGCCTCACCCACCTCGTGCCTTGACCTAATCCTGGCACTGCTTGCAGCTCCCACCTTTGCAGCACCTACCTTCCTAAGTGTATTTGGGCCCCCAAGCTGTCTGTGCTCATTGGGACCACAAGGCTCCATACTTCACAGCCAGCAAGCCACACTCCATCCTTATAGCTCTCCTGGTTAGGGAGGTCAGCAAGGGCTTCTGCAGATGGCCCTCCTCCCTGTGTCACAGCTCCCTGAAGGATGCAATGCTGCTCAGGCCCGCTCCGCCCCCTCCTGGATCTGCCCCCTCATTCTCTGGTACGGGGATGGTTTTGCACTATCGCCCCACTCCTGGCAGCCCCCACCACGGTCTCACTGTGGGGAAGGTCATGTTGATGATGTTGAAACGACTCTGTAGCCTTGGGGAGATGACGGTCCGTCCACCCCCAGGAGGGCCCATGGCAGCCATCAGGAACATGTCCTATACAGCAAAGACAAGACAGTGGGAAGAGAGGATGAGGTGAGGCGGAGAAATATGGAGGATGCTTCAAATAGCTAGGACCAAGGGTTTTAAATGTTCCCAACACACATGATAAATGTTTGAGGTGATGTATATGCCAACTACCCTCATTTGATCATTACATATTGTGTATCTCTCTCTCTCTCTTTCTCTCTCTCTCTCTCTATATATATATATATATAAATGTCACACTGTATGTTATAAATATGTGTGATTATTCTTTGTCAATTAAAACTTTTTAAATGTAAATAACCAAAAAGAAAAAAATAGGATGAAAAAGGATAGGGGGAGGGGAAATAGTGGGGGCTGAATTAGAATAAGTTATACTGCAGGCTTTTATAAAAATGTCAATGTTTACTGTCAAATATATCTAAAAAGAACAGGGGATAGGAGGAAAGGAGAGGAAGGGGAAAGACTGAGTACTGAGTTAGAACAAGGTGTGCTCTAAGCCATTCTGATCATGTCAATGCATATTCTGTTGTCACGTATACCAGAAAAGAACAGGGGGTGGGAGAAAGGGAGGGGGTAACCTGGGGACTGAATCAGAACAAGTTGAGCTCCATGCTTTTATAATTATGTCATTGTAGAATCTTATGTTCACCTAAAAAACAACCAATAAAAAAAGAAAGAAAAAGGAATGAGGAAATGGAGGGAAAAAGGACAGGGACAGGGTGAGGAGGGAGAACATGGAGTGATGTGGGCAGGAGAGATGAAAAGAAAGAAGGGGATCAGTAAATTTTTCTTTTATAATTAGTAAAATAATGTATTTGCCTTTATTCCATCATTAAAATCCATGTGCCCAAGTTACAAAATTCAAGTAGATAAAACATTTTCATTATGTCTTCTAGACCTTCTTTTTTTAATTTGTATGTATCTACACAAGGCCAGGGTGTGCTCTCTCAGAAACACACAAATACATTATTAGGCAAATTTTTGACCCTGAGTGCCAGATAGACAGACACCCCCAAATCAGAGTGCAATGGGTACTGCCCATTGATTAAAGAAAGAGAAACAAGCCAGGTATAGTGGCACAAGCCTGTAATTCCAGTGGTCTGGGAGGCTGAGACATGAGGATTGCAAGTTCAAAGCCACCCTCAGCCACTTAGCAAGGCCCTAAGCAACTTACCGAGATCCTATCTCAAAATAAAAAATAAATAAGGCTGGGGTTATGGTTCAGTCCTAAGCACCCCTGGATTCAATCACTGGTATCAAAGAGAGAGAGAGAGAGAGAGAGAGAGGAGAGAGAGAAACATGATGCAGAAGATGCAGAATATTCCTGTATCTGCAGGAATATAGGATTACAGGATTAGAGCCTGGGGTCCCAGAGGAGTAGGGCCTGAGCCTATCTCAGGAGGGAACAGAGGCCTGTGAACAAATTCTCCAGATGCTTACTCGGATGTACTTGATGGTCTGCTTTGTACGATCATACCAGAAGCCATAGTCAATCCAGAGGCGAATCAGCTCCAGGGGTGGCTGGGACCCAAAAGTGTCCTTAGCTGGCATATTTAGTTCATCCATAAAGGTGATCATGCTTTTGCCCCCAAACGGCACATAGACACCCTTGGTTCGCTTCTCTACCCTGCTCTCAATGATGCTCTGCACGTTGTTGGACGTGGTCTGGTGGAAAAGGTACAGACTAGGTGCTTGGCTCCTCCGAGGGAGGGGTTTCAACCAGGCACTTGGATTCGAGGGGAGAGTGGAAGGCAAAGACAGCTCAGAGCACTGGGGACTGGCCAGGTCCCCAACCCACCTGTGCAGACATGTTGACGATGAGCACCGACCACTGGCTGGAGGGCAAAGACTGCAGGACGCTCTGGGCTATGGAGGTCTTTCCGGTCCCCACAGGACCCACCAGCAGAACAGGATTCTGGTTGGCCACCAATGTGCTTACCAAGTAGTTGTAACGAACAGTGTCAACAGTGGGCACCATGATCTTATAGAAGGGGGTGCTGGCAACAAAAATCGGAAATGTGTCTCAAGGATCATTGGTCCACTCCTTTGCAACTCCCATTCTTCCCTCCAGTGTTTACCTCACTCCATTGTCACCATGGTCTACTCTACTAATCCTGCCTTCTGTGGGGCCTGGAGATGGGGCATCCTTCCTTAAAGACCCTGTCCCCAGTCCTCTGGATTCTGCTTTGTATACTCAAGAGTCATGTCTTCTCTGGGATCCACCCTCTTCTTTTACAGCTCACTGTTGCTTCTCAACCCCATAAATCTTGTGACACCTCCTGCCACCTGCAGCCCCAGCCCCATGCACACCCCAGATTCTGCTCTCACTTTGGAGCATAGCGCCAACTCTTAGGGAGCTTATCCTCAAATGATGTCCAACTCCGCATCTTGGGATTCACAAAATACTCGTACACCGTGTCCTAAGGAGGGCATGTGTGTCAGGTTATTAAAGCCTTCCTCCAGCCCTCCCCAGCCCAGAGACATGACTCACAGAACACTCAGGGGCTGAAGGAAAGAGAGCTGGGTCCACAGGCAGAAGATCAGGCAGAGTCTGAGGATCAGGGATGTTAGTGGGTTTTGTAAAACATAGGATAAATAGGACAGCTGGGTTTGAGAGCTCTGACCTTACTGGGAAAGGAGCCCTCAATTTCCCGGAGGTAGCTGTCAATCTTCTTGCGGCCCTCTTCATCCACAGAGGCACACACAGACCAGATCATGCTGAACACAAATGTCATCTCTACCATAGCCACATAGTTTTCACCATCAGCTGGGTTCACCTGAGTGGAAAAAGAGAAGAGGACACACTTATAAGAGATGGAGAGATCATCATGAAGGCCTAGAGTCTTCCTCCATTCCAAGTTCTATTTGGAAAACCACACGTTGTCCTCCAAATGTATGTATTAATCGACAACTACTGAAAGATTTTGGATAAACCTGTAACTCCCTGTAGTTCGGCAGTTGCCCTGAGATTCCTCTCTGCAAAATCATAATGATACAGCTGTTGTCTGACCATACCAAGCCTTCCCTGGAGAAGCACCCATGGGTGTTCAAGGAGACAGGTTCAGGGACATGTGTGGTGACTTGTTTATAATTGTAAAAATGTGGAGATCCAGGGCTGGAGTGGTGACTCAGCTGTTACTACAGCACTTGCCTGGGATGCTTGAGGACCGGAGTTCAAACCCCAGCACCACGTACACAACGAAGTGTTGGAACAACGAAAGCCACATGAAAAACTAAATAAAATTGGCTCTCTCTTTCTCTCTCACTGTCCCTCTCTCTTACAAAAAAACTGTGGAGATCCACCAGAAGAGGGATGGAAATATAAAATATAAGGTTCTATTGTGGAATAGTATATAGAGGTCAAAGCAATGAAATTTATCTATGCATAGCAATACAGAACTCAAAAATACCAAGTATATTGTATATACCATGATACATATTTAAATACCACATCTTCTATGGATATTTATGGGCTTGTATGTAAACGTACATAAGTGAACATTTTTTTTTGCAAGCCAAGCGCCATAACCACTGAGCAACCCAACCTGTAAGTGACCATTTTTAATAAAAGCTCTGGATCAATGCATCAAAACACACCAAAGTAGTTATTTTGTGTGGAAGGGGAAGGAGAACAGGATCAAAAGTAGGGAGGTAGCTGGGTGTGGTGGCACATGCCTGTAATCCCAGTGGCTTGGGAGGCTGAGGCAGGAGGATTGCAAGTTCAAAGCCAGCCTCAGCAACTTACCAAAGCCCTAGCAACTTAGTGAGACCCTGTCTCAAAATAAAAAAATAAAAAGGTGGTTTGGTGGCAAAGTGCCTTTGGTGTTCAGTACAAAAAAAAAAAAAAAGGAGGTAGGGAGGGGAATAAACAAGGACTTTATGAATGTGTATGTATACACACATAACTTATATATGAAAAAACTAACTTTTAGAAAGAAAACTAGATTCAGTAATTGCTTGTGTAATGAACCATTAAGGTTTAAACTATAGCAACTTCAATAGTGGAGAAGCATATTCAGAGCTCTCAACCCCCACCCGTGGGGACACATGATGGTGCTCTTCTTAAGGTAGGGTACAGGAAATTCACAGACTTTCCAACTCCATGGGTCTCCCTGACAGACAGCTAATTCAGCACCCTTCCTACTATCCCTTACCTTTCATGGAAACAGCCACAGGCCTGTGGGTGGAGAGCTCTTAATAGGTCTTTTGTTTGTTTGGTACTAGAGATTGAACCCAAGGAGCAGTGTTCTACCACTAGCTAGCCCCCCCCACCCCCCCATTTTTTTTTTAAGAGAGAGCGGGAAAGTGAGAGAAAGAGAAAGAACCAATTTTATTTAGTTTTTCACGTGGCTTTTGTTGCTCTGACACTCCTTTGTGCACATGGTGCTGGGGTTTGAACCCACGTCCTCGCGCATGCCAGGCAAGCGCTGTAACCGCTGAGCCACCACTCCAGCCCCCACCCTAGCTAGCTCTTCTTATTTTTTGTTTTGAGATAGGATCTAAGTTGACCAGACCAAGTTGGCCTGGAACTTGCAATTCTCCTGCCTCAGCCGCCCGATTTCCTGGGATTATAGGTGTGGGCCATTTTGCCTGACTTGACAACCGACTCTGAATGAAGATGTTTAGAACTACAGCTAATGTGGTGTATAGGATGCTGTCTAAATCAGAATGCTGCATTTGGTTTCAAATCATCTCCCACTCTCAAAATACAGGTGGGAAAATATATTGAGAATCTGTGGTCTGCCATATCCAAGACAGAATCCTAATTCTGTCCTTCCATCTTGCCCCCAACACGCAGCTGTTTTCCCCCTCAGCTCCCCAGGAAGCAGCCCCTCACCAACCAGTTGTCCTTGGCACCTGTGACTGTCTTCATCCCACACATTATCTTGCAAGTACATCTACGTATTTGCAATTTATAGTCACTGCACAAGGAATGATTCATCCTGTTAGAGATCTTAATTGTTGTTCATAATATATTAATAATTTAGTTATCTGGCAATGTCTTTAAAAAGAATATGAGCCATTTCTAGGTAGCAATTTAATCTCAACAGGAAATGCCAAACTTTGGTCATTATTTCATAATTCTAAACTGGACAAAACTTTTCCTTAAATATCAATTTATCTGAAACATTCTAGAACCCCTCATCATATTAAGCTGGGGACTCCTTCCAGCAGAAATGGTACCCCAGGACCCCACATATACCAGGAATTAATATTCACAGTTTAAAAGGATGGAGAAATGAAGAGTTGAATGACCTAGCCTCAGCGCCCAGAATATGGGTGAGAAATTATAGTGAGGCCTCATTTTGTGTTATATTTTATTGTTTGACTGTAGTGCGGGAATGGGACCCAGGACCTCATGCATGCTAGGCCAGCACTCTACCACTGATCTACATTCCCAGCCCTTGTTATATCCAATTTAGAATCCCTACTGTGTGCTTGCAGCTCAGCCCGTGCATACGCGCACACACACACTCACACACACTCACACGCATACACACACATGCACGCACGCGCACACACACTCCTCTCTTCCTCCATGGTCATCAGTGAGGCCTCCCTCTGGAGTCTCAGCTCCATACAAGCCCGAGGCTCAAACTAAAGTTAACCCCATCAGGTTGCCAGCACCTTTCTCTTGCCCCTGCCCTGCTCTGGCTTCACCCCTTACCCCATTCTCTGGTGTGGCCAGGGCTGAGTACAGCTTGCAGAGAGAGATGATGCCACTATACTCCGGGAGGGGCACCAGCTCGTTGCAATTGTCCTTCTTAAAGACCAACATCTTGTTGATGAACTTTTCAAACATGCGTTGAAGTGGCTCTACCTCAGTCTGAAGGTGAACAAGAAGGGGCTCTTCATTTATTAGTCCCTATGTCCCGTAGGCTACCCTGATCACTTTCCCTCTCCTCAGTTCCCCTGTACCTTTGGCCTCTTCTCTAGCCACGACTGAACGTAGGGCTTCCAGCCCAGGTCAACGTAGTCAGTGTAGACCATCCCACAGCGTGAGACAGTGGCTGGAGAGGCCACTGCCAAGTTCTCCACTTCAAACAGGAGAGACACCTACGGGTATACTTTTGTCAGAACCTTGTCTTCCTCTGACTCCCTGTTAGTAGTAATGAAAATACCCAAGAACTCTGATGCCCCAAGGTGTATCTCTACCAAAAAGTGTAACAAGAATAAAGACCCGAGGTTCATAAATAGTTTGCTTCCTTAAAAAAAATTTTTTTTGAGGTTATTCTAGGGTACCCTTTGGGAAAATTACTCTGGCTCACATTGTGGAAGACGGTGGGTGTCACAGCCCATGAACATCATAACTGGGATAGACGATGAATGTCATGCCTCGTAGGTCAGTGGAAACAAGGCTAAGGAGGGTCAAAGTCTACACTGTGCTTCCCGGACACAAAGTACTTTTTTGTAAAATTGTTCCCAGCATCCACGGTAGGCAAAGCTTTTGGGGGCTGGAACTAAGGCCTCACGCATGCTAGGCCAGCACTCCATCGCTGAGCTGCACACCTAGCCTAGGCAGTCGCAGCTTTCCCTGAATCGGGCATCCTCGGCCCCAGCACTCCCCCAGGGAACATAGTCCCCCCTCCAGCGTCTCCTTCAGCAGGGCCTGGAGGGGACACCATGCGCATACCTGCTCAGGCATTGCAATGCGCTCTCCGTTGATGAGGGTCAACACTTTGTTGTCGTCCATGACGGAGTTCATGCTCTCGATCCACAGCGTGTCCACAGGGCCATCAAAAAGGATCCACTTCTCGTCGGGTTTCTCATCTTAGCAGCAGGTAGATGGCGAGGACTGACCCAGGAGACTCCTCCCTCTTGCTCTTCCCCCTCCCCCGTGCTCCTCTGAGATGCCAGCCCTTCCTCACTCACACTTCTCTCCCCCATTGACCTCTTATCCCCGGACTCTTCACTCCCTGGCATCTGCTCTCCCCATCCCCATGATCCTTTGGATACCTGCACATGCTGACCGCATGACACTGGACAAGACGCCATCTGTCCATTCATTAGTGTTGAGGTCATATTCCCCGTAGAGCTCCCCTAGTGACAATGCCTTGGGGTTCAAAGGGAACTCCTGAAAGTGACACCAGAAAGGGTTTTTGAACTGCTGGTGGATGAACTCTCAAGATCTCCCTTTATATTCAGCGTTCCTCTTAGGTACTTGAATTTGTCCCATCCCTCTCACCTCTCCCAGGCCTCCTCGGACCTGGGCACCGCCCTCCCTGACACCCAAGCACTCTCACCCCCAAGCTCCATGACCACAAATGCATACTCTAACGACGTTGAAGTTGGGGTCTCCAGCGCGGCACAGGGAGGTCAAGGAGGCCTGCAGGACCCGCCAGGAGGTAGTCTTGCCGCTGCCTGTGCCTCCCACGATCATGGTGGAATGGCGGGAGTTCTTGGTTTCGTACAACTGTAAGACCTTAGTGAGGGTGAATGGTGTGCTCTGCAGGCCCATATCTCGAATCTCCTGTTCAATAGCCTCTTGCAGCTGAGGGAAGGAAACATGGGAAGAGGAATAAAAAGAACAAGGCCTCCAGAGGACTTTCAGCGTTCCCTGGATGACTAGAAGGATGCGTTCAAATTATTGGAAGAGGTACTAGGACCCTTTGCACTTTGGCAATCGTTCATTCATAGTCTCGGAGTCAGCCAGCCTGGTTCCCCAGCTTTCAGTTATGGGATCCCCGAGTAACTTCACTTCTGAGCCTCAGTTTCCTCTGGTGTTCAGTATCTGACGCATAGATCTACACATCTTTCTATAATTATTCAACAAATATTTATTAAGCCTCCACGGTATGTATCAAGCCCTGTGCAGGGTGCTAGGGATATAGCTGGAAACTAAAAATAGAGTTTATCTTACAGCAAAGCTCCAAGCATGGTGGGAGAGGGATAATTGGTTTTTGTTCGTCTGTCTGCAGTGCTGAGGACCCTGAACCAAGGGCCATGTGCATGCTGGGCAAGCACTCTACCAGGGAGCTGTACCCCCAGGCCTGATTTTTTAAAAAAATTGTCACCTAAATTAAAAAGCAATGCTTATAGAACTGTGACCCATATGGATCGGTCCCAGAATAGCACGGCACTTTACATATACTTCATGCAACCAAATGATTTCAAATAAATGCAAGATCTTTACTTATATTTCTCCCTCTTTTTTTTTTTTTTGGTACTGGGATTTGAATCTAGGGGTGCTTTACCACTGAGCTACATCCCCAGTTCTTTTTAAAATTTTTTATTTTGAAACAGGTTCGCTCAGTTGCTTAGGGCCTAAGTCACTGAGGCTTGCGATCCTCCTGGCTTAACCTCCCAAACTGCTGGGATTACAGGTGTGTGCTGCTGCACCCAGCTTTACTTGTGTATCTTAAAGATCATTAACAGGCCTCACCAACAGTACTTCCTTCCACTGAGAAATAGTTTTATTGGTATGTTTATGTGTGTGTGTGTGGTGTTTAGTGTCATGCTGATAGTATAATGATACATTTTATATATATTCAGTTATCCTGTAATTCCTTCTTTGACTTAAAATTATTTTGATTTGTACAGCCTAATTTCTAGTGCTTTTTCTAGTTATATTTTATTACTGATTTCTAGTTTAATTCTATTGTGGTCAGAGATCAGTCTCTGCACAATTTCAATCATTTGAAATTTAAAAGACTTATCCTTTAATAAACCAGTACACAGTAATTATGGCAAACTTTCCATGTACACTTAGGAGAATGTGTATCTCCAACTTTTGGATACAATGTTCTATGTGTGTCAAGTCAAATCTATTAAAAAGCATTCAAATCTATATCTTTATGGAATTTTTTTGTCTGTTTTTATCAATTTCTTTTTTTTTTTTTTTCTTTCAGGGCTAAGGACCAAACTCGGGGCCTTGCGCGTGCTAGGCAAGTGCTCTGCCACTGAGCTAAATCCCCAACCACTATCAATTTAAGAGAGAGAAAGAATCAACTGTATTCATTTTTTCATCTGGCCTTTGTTTCTCCAACACTTAGTTGTATATGTGGTGCTTGGGGTTTGCTCCCAGGTCCTCACGTCTGCCAACCGCTCCGGCCTGTTTTATCAGTTTCTAAGAGGAATGTATCCAGATCTCCTCCTAGGGTTATGAATTTATCTGTTTCTCCTTTTAGTTCTGTCAGTTTTGCTTTTTGAACTTTGTGGCTATATTATTGTACATATAAATTCAGAACTGTTATATCTTTTTGCGTATTGGTCCTTTTATTATGCAGTGTTCCTCTGTGCATGTGACAGGACTGTACCCAGGGGGTGCTCGCTCTACCGCTAAGCTACATTCCCAGCCCTTTCTATTTTATTTTAAGTTGCCCAGACTGGCCTCCAACTTGCCTGCCTTCTATCAGCCTCCGGAGTTGCTGGGATTCCAGGTGTATGCCACCATACCCAGCTCCTTATCTTTAACACTGCTCTCATTAAAGTCTACTTTGCCTGATATTAGCAGAGCTACCATGTGATCAGAAAATATGGCCTCAATAAATTCCTTTGAAAAAAAATCTTTTTAAAGAGAGAAGGACAGTGAAAGAGAGACAGACAAGAGAATGAATTTTTATTGAGTTTTTCACATGGCTTTCGTTGCTCTGACACTTAGTTGTGTACGAGGGTGCTGGAGTTTGAACCCGTGTACCTGCGCATGCCAGGCAAGCGTCGTAATCACTGAGCCACCGCTCCAGCCCCTCCTTTGAAATTTTTGAGACAGATTTATGACCTTTACTTGGCCTAATATTCTATGTGTGCTCCAAAAAAAAATGGTTATTCTTCAATTAATGAGTGAAATTTATATAGATATCAACTAAATCAAGATTGCTGATGGTCTGATACTGTTAGTCTTTTTTTTTTTTTTAAAAGAAGAGAGCAGGAGAGAGTGACAGAGAGAGAGAGATAATTTTATTTATGTTTTCCTCTGGCCTTTGTTAGTTGCGTATATGGAGCTGGGGTTTGAACCCCGGGCCTTGAGCATGCCAGGCAAGTGCTCCACCACACCTGTCCCCCTAACTTCCTTTTAATATTTCCATCGCTTTTTTCTTTGTCTTTAGGTTTTAAGCGTGCCTCTTGTTAACACTACCAAGTATTGGCATAACAATGTGTACTACTCAAGGTGTGATTATTATCTTACACAACTTTTTTGTTTTCCTTAGGGCTTTCCATTTGCCTGATTTGTTTAATTATTTTTAAGAGAGAGAGGGACAGTGAGAGAGGCAGAGAAAGAGAGAATCAATTTTATTTAGTTTTTCTTCTGGTTTTGTTGTTCTGGCACTTCGTTGTGTGCGTAGTGCGGGGGTTTGAACCCGCATCCTCACTCATGCCAGGCAAGCACCACAACCACTGAGCCACGACTCCAGCCCTGGATTGTTATGTTTTTAACCCAGCATTTCAGTGGTTTCAATCGCAAAGATCATTCAGGGTATCTAGACTGTCATAACACTAGAGAAGAAAGTTTTTACCCTTTCTAAAATCTCTTTTTCTCTCCTCCACTCCATGGTTCCCACATATCAAATAGCTCTTAGCAGTCTCTCCTCAAAACCCCCAGATGAAGAGAGAAGGAGAAACAGGGGAGGACTAGGTAGATACAGACAAAGTAGAAAGGCCAATGGATTCGAGTTTCAATGATGTCAAAGAAGTGTTGTGTGGCAACACCTGGGCAGGTGAGTCAGGGGGTAGGGAGCTGCAGTCAGAATGTGTGATAGGTCTATATCATACTATGCTTAAGGAAACCTGAAGAGAGGTCCACTGTCTTACTCAAAGTTACAACTAGTAGATGGCAGAATGAGACCTGGAAGGCAGTTTCCTGTTTCCAAGATGCACAATCACATACGAAGCCAGGAGAATGTTAAGGGATAAATACCTTGCCGTAGTCGATGACCGGCAGCTCAATGCTGGGGAAAAGATCTTGCACGATGGCATTGAACAGTGGGACATCAACTGAAGTCAGCTTGGCAATATTCATATCTCTCATGGAGAGCAGCAGAACCTGGATGGGAAACGACAGACTTGGGTGTGAGGAGTGAGTTCCTAGGTTCTCGTGAGGACCTTCTCCAAAAGGCTCAGGGGTGGAGGCCAAGAACAACAGAGCACCAGAGTTAGTCCTCAGCAACACGAGAGGAAGAACTTGAGCAACATGGGGTACAAGATGTGAGCGGGAATCTCAGCCTGGGGGAAGAAAGGGCCAGTGGCAATGGAAGCTAGGGTCCTAGAGCCACGTGCTTGGTCTACCTCTTCATCAGCCAGTTCCGGCTGGAGGCGACGCTTCTTGCCAGCATAGCGCAGGAGGGAGGTGAGAGCCCGGAGGCCGAAGTCATAGTGGTCCTGTCTGGAGAGCTGCTGCACAGCCAGTGAGTAGAGGGTGTACACCTTCTTAGCCAGGACCTGGGAACCAAACGGAGGAGGAAGCAGCCCGTCTCCCCACAGACCCCTCTCTTCATCTCAGGACAGTTACAGGTATCAGAAGCTAGGTCAGGGACTTGGAGCATCTGGGAGGTGCTCCGTGAATGGTCCTGACAGGAAGACCTTGTGCAATGTCCTGTCAGTGACGTGGTGGAGGGGAGATCTCCTTCCTCTCAATTCTTCTGCCTTCACATCCGACTGACAATAGCTTAAGTTCCTTTTAGGATAAGCTGATGGTGAGGCCTTCAGGGATCTCCTGTGTCCAGGGAATAATTATGGAAGGGAAATAAGAAAAAAACTGAAAGAAAGGGGTTCTAGGGATACCTTGCAGTTGCCAAAGCCCTCTCCAAAGAGAATGATTTCTGCAATAAGGGTAGAGTCAGGCACCACCATGGCAATTGGACGGAACATGGACTTAAGATTTTCAGGAAGCTCTGTGCGGCCAGCATAGCCTGTTAAACAATTCCATTTATTTAGAATCCCTGTTTTTCCTTCATTTGACTTGCCTCCCCAAACCCACTTCCTAATCAGTTCCATTTTGCCCAGCACAAGCTCTATCCCTAACTCCAACTCCAGCTCCAACTCTAAGCTTGCACCCCTGGATCTTTCCATTCCACTTTGACCTTCTTTCCTCTCTGGTCCTTTCATTACTTCCTGCATGGAGCTGTTTCAAACTGAAATTACGGAGCGGCTGATTTGCTGTCTCTCCAAGTTCGATGTGTAGCTCACTGCAGTCCTGATAGAAACCACACCTGATTCTTCTCAGGACTTCAACTCTTTCTTATGCCTGTTCTCTCCTAGACCCTCCCCGCAGAGCTGTTCCTATAGGGCAGCAATGTGAGTCCCCAGGCCTTGCACTTTAGGAGATCTTCCCATCCTACAAAAGGGATGGCAGGTAGACCAGAACTCTGGGAATTAGCCCAATGGGAGAATATAGCTAAGACTAAGGCTACGTATAGACACATAAGTGGTTACTGATTGCTTTAGGGAAAACAGTAAGGTTCCCTTCCGTCTTCCAGAAAATTGTACGTTTATCCTTCTTTTGCCCTTGGCGGTTGTTATGCTGGCACTCCAGCACTCACCTACATCCCCAGTCCTATTCTCTGTTGTCTTTAGCCAGGTTTTTACTTGGCTAAATCAATGGAAGGTGAACAGCACTTCTCCTGGACACCCAACTCTCCAGCCCCACTCCCAGAAGTCCTATCTACTCCCTAACACCTACCAGGATTCATGGTAATGAAGATCCCACAGGACCACACTAGATTTATTTCAAAGCCTTCAAAATGGAAACGAGTAAGGTTGGCAGTCAAGGCAGACAGGATGGACAGGATCTGCTGGGCCACCACCGACAGTACCTCGATGTTGATGCGGTTAAACTCATCAAAGCAGCCCCAGGCTCCAGTCTAAGAAGGAAGGGAGGCAAAGTCACTGTGAGCAAGAAAGGTTCCCCAAGATACTATAAAGCATGACTAACATGCTCTTCCTTAAAATGTTCAGTAGGCGAAGTGGGTCCAAAATAGGGGGTGCAGGAGAGCACCGAAGTAGCACTGTTGTGGCTTCTGGACAGAGTTTTCCATCAGACAGGTTGGCCTGGGTTGCAAAGAGACTGGGAACTTGTGGGCACTGAATATCTACTATGTGCAAGACAGCTTCTGTGAATGATCAAATTTAATCTTTACGTAATCTGATTTTGTAAACAAGCAACATGAAACTCAGGTACAAGGGCTTCTCAAATTTTTAGAATTATCTCATGTGATAAAATGATGCAAGCTACGAAACACTGAACCAGGTTGGATTTCAGTTGATTTTCTGATGCTAAAAGACGTGGAAGGGTCAGGTTGGCAGGATGCTGACCTGAGCCAGGCCTGAGTACATTCGGCCCATGGACTTATAATCTAGGCCCTCTGAGCAGTTGACCACGATGACGTATATGCCGAGGGCCTTGCCCAGGTCCTTGACGGTCTCTGTCTTTCCAGTGCCTGCTGGGCCTTTCGGGGAGCCCCCTCGATGCAGGTGCAATGCCGTGGTCAGCGTCATGTAACACCTGAGAATTGAGGACAAGATTCAGTAAGAGTCCTGAATGTCTCTCTCAACTCTACAGCTCCCACCCCACCACCTCCTTCCTTCCTCACAGCAGACCTGTCTGTCAGGGGAGTGATGACCAGGCGGCCAGAGTTACCCAGGTACTCATAACCATACTGAAACTGTGTGTTGGTCTGGCGGATCATACAGTCATCGAGATCCTGGGGAAAGAGGTCAGAACAGGACAGAAATTGGCTGGTAAGAAGAGGGAGAGCTAAGGAAATGACTCCCAGAGGGTAAGCGGTTGCAGGTAGAAGATCAGAGATAGGAGGGAATGATTTATGGTCAAGATGGAAAGTGGGTTTCATATTGCATGTCCACCCTGATTTATGGCAGCAACTGCCCAGAGTCCTTCTGAGTCCCAATCAAATGACACCCATTGTGAGTACTGCCTGGAACAATCATTTACCACTCCTGAATCAGGAGGTGAAACAATGAAGAACTGGAGTGGGGTACTGTGCCAGGACCAAGGGCTGGGTTAGGATGTGATTGCATTTAGGGATCGTGAATTTAATAAGGGAAAATGATCAGTTTTAGGGTAAGAGAGCAGTGAGGGGGCTGGAGTGGTAGCTCAGTGGTTGGAGTGCTTGCCTGGCATGCATGAGGACCTGGGTTCAAACCCCAGCACCACATACACCCTGAGTGTTTGAGAAACAAAGGCCAGATGAAAAGTAAATGAAATTGATTCTCTTTTTCTCTCTCTCTTCTAAAAAGAGAGAGGGAGTAAGAAAGAAAGAGAGCAGGGGGGGAGAGAGAGAGAGAGAGAGCAAGGAGTTGCCCCATCAGGTACCTTCTCCCAGTAGAACCGAAGTTGGCTGAGCCAGTCAAAGGCATTGACATCCATGAGGCCACTCTTATAAAGCTTCTCCAACACATCCCGGGCATGAATTTCTATCGTCACTAGAGCCACAATTTTAAGCCGCATGATCTTGGTCAAGTTCCCCCTGATGGCTTCTGAATATTTATTTAGTATTGACACCTGTGGAATGAGGCAACAAAGAACAGATGGAGCAAGGCCACCGAAGCCAAATCACACCTCATCCCAACTTCACACTATCTTCAACTGCAAAGCCAATCCCACCCATGAACTTCCACATCCAATAGCCACACAGGAAAATCTAATTCCACTCCACACCAAACTCTCCTCACTGGAATTCTGTTAGAAAACACCCTCATTCATGGGCTGGAGTGGTGGCTTGGCAATTATGGTGCTTGCCTGGCTTTGCGAGGACGCAAGTTCAAACTCCAGCACCATGTACACATCAAAGTGTCAGAGGAATGAAAGTCATATGAAAAACTAAATAAAGATTGCTTCTCTCACTTTCCCTCTCTCTGTCCCTCTCTCTGTCCCCTCTTTCTTAAAAAAAACAAACAAAAAAAACAACACCCTCATTCTGACCCTTTTGCACCAGTTCATCTCTAATATTTTCTAATTTTGACTCTCACTAGTCACCTCCCTCCCAGCAATTCCAACTCTGGGCCTGTCCCACACATGAAGAGTTTCCTACCTGTTTCTTCTTCATGACCTTTAGGATTTTCTTATCTCCTCGCTCCTTAGCTGTCAGCAGACACTTGGTGACATCAGCTGTCCACTGAATCTGACTGGCAGTGATCACCACCTAAGCAGGTGCAGAAGCCAATTCTAAGGCCCTGCCCTTGCCACCCACACAGTCCCGCTCCTGAGTTGCAGCCTCTTCAAGGAATAGAGGCTACCAGGACTAGGTTTGCACTGTCCCTGTTCTGCCCTAAAGGATATATAGTATGCACGCCCAGAGCCCAGAAAGTGAGACAAGAGACCTGTTTTGTGAGTCTCTGGAATCTGTCTCTCCATGGGCCATTCCTGGTTATCTCCATCTTTCTTGTTCCCCATTTCTGTTGACCACAGCTTACCTGCCCAGCCCATTCCTTCACCCATTTGTCCCTTTTATTGAGGAACTTCTTGAGGGCCATGCGGCAGTTCCGGAGAAGTTCCCGCAGAGTCACCCTCATGGTCCGTTCCACGTCACCAAGCCAAGACTGGGGAGACGTGAAAGAATAAGATGGCTCAGCCTCGGGGTCAGAGGCAAGACTTGCCTAAGGGAGGGTGCTTGGAGAATAGACTCCAGGGCTTAGGAACTAATGGAAAGCAAGACCTGGGCAACATCCAGATTGGGTCAGGTCGCCAAGAGAAATGGAGGTCAGGAGGCAGAGGGCCTGAATTTCAGAAGGAAACAGGTTCGAGGCAAAGGTCATAGTTGGCAGGAATGGCAGGTGGGAGGGGAATGGGCCACTGAAAAAGCAACTAACAAGCTTTCTAACAGGCAAAGAATTGGCCTGGTTCTCCACTCACCTCCACAGGCCCTTCTAAGGGTACTGAGTGGAGAAAATCAACATACTCGCCGTCACCCGAGAACATTCCCACAGCTTCCCACTTGCTGCTGGGGCCCACAACCTATAGAAAAGAGAATTTATTAATAGGCCCCTTTTCGTATCTGCTTAGAAGTAATTGGTCCTTTTGAGGGTAATTTCTTCTCCTTGCCTCTCTTCTCAATATTACCAATTCTAAAAAGTTCTACCCTGTGACAATCTATAGTCATTCATTAATATCACTTCTGTTGGGAGGGTGTGGTTGCCCCCCAAAGAAAGCCGTGGACACCTTGACATCACCATCCTTTCCCTGTCCTCCATCCCATCATGGACACCTCTACTGACCTTCTGAATTCTCAGCAATTTGATGTTGTCAAAGCATTTTTTGAGATGTGGCTGCACAGCCTCCGGGTTGCGGGACTGTCCCAGAATCTCTAGCAGGTCATCATTGGATAAGAAGTAGAAGCGGGGGAAAATATGGCGCTTGGTCTCTAAATACATATCCAGAGACTTCTGAACGTCCTCCAGGACTGTGTTCATTTCTATCAATTTGTCCAGGAGGCCTGGGGAGAAGAGCAGTGAATAACATTTGTGGTCTTTTTACCACTGTTCTGAGCAGCTCTGGAGTGCCCAACTCTATTTACTCTGCCAGATCTCCAATGCTGAACCCAGTCTCACCATTAATTCATTATTAAGTATTCATTAACACTATTATATACATGCTATAGTTTATACCTTAATTATACATCAATTGTGATTTCACTATTTTAACTATATCTCCCATCAATCTTTGGTACATCTAGTCTATTATACCTAAGGACTTAGAGTTAACACAACAGCTTCTGAAAATTAGAGATTATTCTCCACTTACATCGAATAAGTTAAATTATCCAATGAAATTATTCAATTTAAAGAGCTTTATCAGGGGGCTGGAGCGATGGCTCAGTGGTTACTGTGCTTGCCTGGCATGTGCAAGGATGTGAGTTCAAATCCCAGCACCCACGTACACAATTAAATGTTGGAGCGAAAACCAGATGAAAAACTAAACAAAGTTGTTTCTCTCTCTCTCTCTCTCTCTCTGTCCCTCTTTCTTTAAAAATAAATAAATAAAGACCTATATCATTTGAACACAATGAAAGAGGTCTGGAACTACCGGGTTGCCAGTCGCTTGTGACTGGGAGGCAGAAGACCACCACTCTGATGGCAGTTTTTTTATTTACTAGTATGTTAATTAAGGTAATTGAATTTTGACCTATTTGTCTGTGAAACAGCAGTAAGATCCATCTTAAAGAACAATTCAAGGTATTAATAAAATGCACTCACATTTGCAGGTTCTTGGTCATCTTACTTTTCTCCCAGCCTACATCCCTGTCCCTTAGGTCTTGATTGCTTTTTCCCCGTCTTCCCAGTTTCTAGTTTTCTCAAGATACTGTGAGCGTGAACCCTGGGGTTCACAATGTCTACAGTCAGGTAAAGCCTTTGGGAGACCACCTAAGTAACTCTGGAGAAAACAGGGAGCCCCAGACCAGATGGATTTATGCTATGCATTCAACAGCAGGATAATTGCTCTTATGGCTTTGCTTATAAATTGTTCCAAAATAAAATCTTGTTAATTATCTCAAATATTATCAATTGTTATCATTCATTTTACATATTGTTCACTTACATTTTCTCAGGATAATTAAAGTTGTTTTTTTTTATATGTGTGTACTCAATGCTCTTGGGGAAATGAAGAATCATGAGAATAACCCTACGCAAAATAAAGAAGTCCTCCGTACCCCTGCTGGAACTCTTCTCAGGGTGCCTGTCATTCCAGGTCCTCATCGCCAACTTGAACTCCCTGATTCTTCACCCTAATCCACCTCCGTCAGCCAGGACTCGCTATGTGTACATCCCTGGTCCTTTCTTCCCCAGCCCCTACCCCATCCCTATGTCTGTCAAAGTAGCTACGATAAAAACTAGCTAATTTGATAAACTCATTAAAGTCAATTCAATAACAACAATAGTTAATAATCACCAACAGCTTCCTAGGTGCCATTTAAGACCACAAGTGCTTTACTGCTGTCCTCTAGTTTGCCTGCATTACCTTAGTGAGGACATTCACTGAATGAATCAGAGAAGAAGAGTGATTCCCAATCAGGGCCACTGAGTCACTATCTTTGTACCATAAACTACATTGGGAACGTTATATACTCATTTATAAATTTAAAAAATACCCGGAGACACTGCTATCATAACTCTCTAGTAGAGAGAGGAAACGGTAGTATGGAGGAAGCAAGCTGCCCAAGAATACATTTCAGATTTGAACCCAAGGCTGTCTGACTCCGTACACCATTCTCTTAACCACTGTGTTGTGCTCCATTCACATACCTGTTGCACTCAATTTACTGAACTCTTATTTGATGCTTGGAAAACGCAATGGTAACAAATGTGACAACAGCCAGGCATAAAGCCAGTCTTTCAATAAATGAAACCTATTGCCAAGATGTCACATATACACAAAGCCAAGTCAGGCTGCATCCAAGCAAGAGGCCATAGAGCTCTCACCTGGGTAGTGGGTGCTCCGGAGAGCGTTATTGTCCTTGTTCATCCGGTCCATGATGGATTTCCAGTTGTTGTTGACCTGATCGAATAAGGCTGACTCATTGGGCAGCTGCTTGCGGATGTCCTCTCCCAGGAAAATATTCTGAGAGGCCATGGAATTGAGATGAGAGACTGTTTCTCAGATATTCTCCTCCCTCTGCTTCCTGCTCCCAGACCAGGGATGACGATTGAGTAGAAGACAGAGCATTAGGAACTAACAGACAAGATGCCCAAGTGCTGGGCTGGAGCGGTGGCTCAGTGGTTTCAGCGCTTGCCTGGCAAGCACGAGGACCCGGGTTCAAACCCCAGCACCACGTACACAACTAAGTGTTGGAGCAACTAAGGCCATGTGAAAAACTCAATAAAGTTGTTTCTCTCTTTCTCCATCTCTCTCACTGTCCCTCTTAAAAAAAAAAAAAAAAAGATGCCCAAGTGCTAAAAGGGAAGTTGGGGTTGGAAAGTCAAGTGGCTGGGTCCAAAAAGAAGAATTAAATGAGAATCTGGGAAGAACAAAGGCCTTTCAGGGAGGGAATCTAAGGTGAGAGGTAATAACTAAAGGTTGGACTGCTGTGGACTAGATGAAGAGTGAACTGGAGGGACTGGAGCGGTGGCTCAGCGGTTGTGGCGCTTGCCTGGCAGGCACGAGGACCCGGGTTCAGGCCCCAGCACCCATGTACACAACTAAGAGTCAGAGCAACAAATGCCATGTGAAAAACTCAATAAGAAATTAATTCCCTCTGTCTCTCTCTCTCTCTCTCACTGTCCCTCTCTCTTTAAAAAAAAAAAAGAGTGAACTGGAAGACAGAAAACTGAAGTTGAAACAGGGCAGGTGTCGAGGTCCTAAGCACACAAAGCTGTAGAAATAGGAAGTAGGAAGGGCTCAGGCACCGTGTCCTGACCTCCAGGTACATCCACTGACGCTGCACTGTGAGCACCATCTCAATGACCTCCAAAATGAGGGAGAGACAGCGTTCCCAGTGGTCCACATCCTTCTCAAAGGCCTTGACAAAACGTGATGCCTTCATGGTCGACAGAGCCACCTGGTTATCTTCCAATGCCTGGAATACTTCTTCTGTACCTCTAGGGCACGAGGAGTCAAAGTCACAGTCCATGCTCATCTGCCAAACCTTGGTCCCCACTCCCCAGCCCAGATCACATGGTCCCCCCCTCTCCTCAAGCCCTGGGTCCCTCTGTACCTGAGCCGGTGATGGCCCTTATCCTTATAGGGAACTATATCTAGCTGAGTTGTGTCCCAGGTCTTGGCTATGTTTTGTAATGCCTGTGAAGAGAAGTTGAGGGACAGAATAATCACTATCTAGTCCCCATGGGGAAGATGAGCTGGAAAGGACCCTCAGATAAGGAACACCTGGAAGCCCGTGCAAAACGAGAGTACGGGGAGGGCTGTCGTACCAATTCTATGGCCAGCTCTTTGGTTGCTGAGGCAGAGATTTCCCCAATTTTCTCCACATGCTGATCCATCCCAAGTGCCACAATCTGTTCCAAGGTGAAGCTTTCAGATTCCTGATCAAACTCCCGTTGGATCTCATCCCTGACCTGGTCCCAGTGCCTGCAGCCAGGAACAGGAAGTTTGGCTGGGAGGATAGACAGCAGGGCCTACTCAAAATGTCAACATCATCCCTGGGGCTGGAGGTGTGGCTCCAGTTTAGCATGCTCCAGGCCCTGGGTTCCATCCCCAGCTCGCTCTCTCCCTCTCTCTCTCTCTCTCTCTTTTTCTCTCTCTCTCTCTCTCTCTCTCTCACACACACACACACACACACACACAAAATCACTCCCTCTGCTTCCTCCCACAGGGACATTATGATTCTGGGTATTTATTAAATCATGATTCAATAGATTTTGCTAAATAGTCTCTAAGATGCAATCTTAGGCACCCTGAGGAATACAAAGATTGACAGGCCCCCTCCAGGAGTTGATTCTCCAGAGAGGGCATACAAAATTCTCAGTAAGCCAGGTTTATTATGGATCATGCGCTGGGCTAAGTACTACATAAAACAGCACATTTAATACTCCATAAATTAGAAAGTAGTATTATTCCATTTATAGCTGAGGAAACTGAGGCTTAGGGAGGTTAAACAACTTAAGCAAATAAAGGGATTAGGTTAGATTTAACCACACAATGCTTACAGGTGAAGCACTACAAAAAACCAGAGGTAATGCAAAAGAAATAAAATTATTTTTCCAAAATGGCTGAAATCAATTTAAGGGTCCATCAGCCAATGAGTGGATAAAGAAAACATGGCGGAACATTATTCTACCTTTTTTGTTTGTTTGTTTTAGAAAGAAGGGACAGTGAGAGAGAGAAAGAAGCAATTTTTATTTAATTTTTCATATGACTTCCATTCCTCCAACACTTAGTTGTGTAAGTGGTGCTGGGGTTTGAACTCGCATACTCGCACATGCCAGGCAAGCGCCATAACCACTGAGCCATCACTCCAGCCCACATTATTCCACCTTTAACGAGAAGGAAACCCTGTCTTTTGCAGCAACGCAGATGAACCTGGAGGACTTTATGTTGAGTGAAATAAACCAGGCACAGGAAGACAAATATTAGATGATCTCACATGCACAATCTAAAGAGGTCAAACCACAGAAGCAAAGAGTAGAATGTGGTTCCCGGGGTCTGGGGGTGGGAGGAGAGGTTGGGAGATATTGGTCAACAGGTACAAAATTTCAGTTAGATACGAGGAATAAATTTAAGAGATCTATAGTACAACATGATGAATATAATTAATAACCATGTATTAGATGCTTGAAATTTGCTAAATAGCCAGGCATGGTGGTGGCATGCCTGTAATCCCAGCTGCTCTGGAGACTGAGGCAGGAGGATCTCAAGTTGAAAGGCAGCCTCAGAAAGTTAGTGAGGCCTTAACTAACTTAGTGAGACCCTGTCTCGTAAAATAAAAATAATAAGGGCTGGGAATGTGGCTGAGTAGTTAAGTGCCACTGGGTTCAATCCCCAGTGTAAATTAAAAAAAATTGCTGAAAAAATTTTAAATGTTCTCATCACACACACACACACAGTATGTGAGGTGATCCATATGTTGATTAGCTAACTAGTCCATAATATATACATATTTTAAAACATCATGTTGTACATTATAAATATATGCAACTTTACTTTTGTCAATTAAAAAATAGGGGTTGGAGAGGTGGCTCAGCGACTGGAGTGCTTGCCTGGCATGCACAAGGATGTGAATTCAAACCCCAGCACCATGTACACAACGAAGCCACATGAAAAACTAGAATAAAGTTTTTTCCCTCTTTCTCTCTCACTGTCCCTCTCTCTCTCTAAAAAATAAATAAATAAATAAATAAATTTGAGGGACTGGAGCAGTGGCTCAGCAGTTGAAGTGCTTGCCTGGCATGTGCAAGGACCTGGGTTCAAACCCCAGCACCGCATACACAACGAAGGGTCAAGAAACAAAGGCCAGATGGAAAAATAAATAAAACTGAAAAAGTAAATGAAATTTGAGGGGCTGGAGCAGTGGCTCAGGGGTTGACCCAAGCACTTGCTTACCATGTGTGAGGACCTGGGTTTGAACCCCTCACCACATACGCAGCCAAGGGTCAAGAAACAAAGGTCAGATGAAAAAAAATAAATAAAATTGATTCTTTTTCTCTCTTTCTCTCTCCCTCTCTTTAAAAAAATAAAATAACGGGCTGGAGCGGTGGCTTAGCGGTTATGGCGCTTGCCTGGCATGCACGAAGACCCAGGTTCAAACCCCAGCACCACCTACACAACTAAGTGTCTGAGCACTGAAAGTTATATGAAAAGCTAATAAAATTGATTCTGTCTTTCTCTCTCTCCTCTCTCTCTCACTGTCCCTTTTAAAAAAATAAATAAATAAAATGCATTTGAGGGTTGACTGTATTGCTCAGGGGCAGAGTGCTTGCCCAGCATGCATGAGGTCCTGCGTTCATCCCCAGCACCACAGAAAAGATAAATAAGTAAATAAAAAGTTAAAAACAAGGGGTTGGAGTGGTGGCTTGGTGGTTACGGTGCTTGCCTGGCATACACGAGTACACAGGTTCAAACCCCAGCACCCACGTACGCAACAAAGTGTCGGAGCAACGAAAGCCATGTGAAAATCTCAATAAAAATTGATTCTCTCTCTCTCTGTCCTTCTCTCTTAAAAAAAAAAAAAGGTTAAAAACAAAAATTTAAAAAAGATGCCCATAAGGGGACGGAGGTAACGAGGAAGCCACGGATGCTGTGGCAGAGAGGACTGAAAGGAACTAGAGGTGACTGAGGGCAGGCAGGCACCTGAGAGCCGAAGAGCAGCCTCACCTGTCTCTGAGGGCCGGGTTCCGCAGGTCTGAGATGAGAGGCATGGTCCTCTTGAACTGCTCTATTTTGGAGCGAGTGGTTTCAATAATTTCCCAGTTTCGGTCCTGTGCAGAAGTGAGAAGCCTCAGAAGACCCAGTGGCCTTCTGGAGCCCGCCTCCCCCTTCCTCGGCCAGCTCATCATCTCCCCATCCTTTCCCCACACACCTTGTACTCTTTGGCTAGTCTCGTGAGGCGACGAAACAGCCCGTGAGCCATGGACTCCATGGCCTCCGTCTGCAGGGTCAGGAACCGGCCAGTCTTCCACTGGTTCCAGTTCTCCTCCCAGTCCCGTGTGATCTCC
Source organism: Aplodontia rufa (assembly GCA_004027875.1). Taxonomy (NCBI): domain Eukaryota; kingdom Metazoa; phylum Chordata; class Mammalia; order Rodentia; family Aplodontiidae; genus Aplodontia; species Aplodontia rufa. The sequence goes on from PVKS010001759.1 coordinate 50,715, forward strand.
CACACTTGCTGGAGCGCATCAAGCTCCTACACGGCCGAGAGCAGAAAGTCACTGGGTGAAGTGGCCCCTACCCGGTTCCTCCCCGGCAGTCACTCGGGTCTTTTGCTCCTCTCATTCTGCAGAGCTTGTCCCTCCAGGTAATAATGCTGCCTCCCCAGATCAAAGTTTTTCCTTCATTCTTGCCTTAAGGGCTCATCAAATGAGAAGCACAGGAAAAGATCCTCAACATCAGAAGTCATTAGGGAAACACAAATTAAAACCTCAGTGCGACATACCACTTCGCACCCACTAGGGTGGCTAGAATAAAAAAAAAAAAAATTTTTTTTTTAAAGGAAAATAAGTGTCAGCAAGGATACGGAGAAAAAATAGGAACGCTTGTACCGTGCTGGTGGGAATATAAAATGGTGCAGCTGCTGTGGAAAATAGCTTGGCAGTGCCTCAAAAACTTAGAGTCAACATATGATCCAGCAAGTCTAGTGCTAGGCTTGCACCCATGAAAACTGGGAATAGGTATTCAAGCAAATACAAGTACACCCATGTTCATAGCAACACTACTCACTACAGCCAAAAGGTGGACACAACCCAAGCTCTCATCAACTGGTGAATGGATGAACAAAGTGTGGTAAATACAAATGATGGAATATTACTCAGCCATGGAAAGGAATGGAATACTGATCTATGCTACAATATGGGTGAAACGAAGATACTAAGTGAAAGAGACAAAAGTTTACGTATTATTATATAAATGTCCAAATGGACAATTGCTAGAATGGGAAAAATCCATATACATGGAAAATAGATTAGTGATTGATGGGGTTGTGAGGAAAGGAGATGGGAGTCACTGCTAATGGGTTCATGATCCCTTTTTGGGGTATTAAAATGTCTTGGATCTAGGTGGAAGTAATAGCTGTACAACATTGTGAATCCACTAAATACCACTGGATTGCTCACTTTAAAATAGTTAATCTCAGCCTCAGCAACTTAGTGAGGCCTCAGTAACTTAGCAAGACCCTGTCTCAAAGTCAAAATTCAAAAATAAAAAGGCCTGGGGATGTAGTTCAGTGGTTAAGAGTTGTTGAGTTTAATCCTGTGTACCAAAAGAAAAGTTTAAATGGTTGATCTTATTATATGAATGCTAACACATTTTTTTAAGGAGAGAGGGACAGTGAGAGAGAGAGAGAGAATCAATTTTCTTTAGTTTTTCACATGACTTTCGTTGCTCCAACACTTGGTTGTGTACGTGGTGCTGGGGTTTGAACTCACGTCCTTGGGCATGCCAGGCAAGGGCCACAAGTGCTGAGCCACCACTCCAGCCCCTAACACATTTAAAACTGTTCATGAGCTCAACTCCCTGGTTCCAGCTGTGCTTCCAGGCCCAAAGGTGCCATTTTCCTGTCCCCTGCTCCTCATCCCCCAGCTCCCAGAAGGGTGTAGCTCAGCATGCCACCTTCTCCAGGTTCTGAAGGTCCTTGGAGGCAGGTTGTTCGATCTTGAAGATGCCCAGGTTGGAGCGGAGACTGTTTTCTTCTTCCCGCATGCTCATCAGCATGGCCCGCACCTGTGCGATCTGATCCAGAGCAGACATGTAGCCCACATTGCTGGTGAAAGGGCCTGGGGGAGTTACAGGCACCACTCAGTTTCCTGCTCGAGACTCCTTGAAAGGACAGCCATGGCTCTCCTATCTCTGCGTAGGCAAATCTCACTTCTCACATGAGAGAGGGAAGGGATGGAGTGTAAGAGGAAACCGATGCAAACTACTAAATGTGGCTGGAGAATCAGAAACAGATGGGACATAGGAAGCTGGTATAAGAGACGGGAGATGTGAGCTAGGCTGCTCTGCCTTCCATCCAAACTGTGGTGACAACAGGTGAGCTCATCCCCTTCCCTTCCAAGGACTGTCCTTCCTCCTCCCTTTCTGTTCGCAGCTCAGACTGAGGCTTCTGAACACTGGGTCTCAAAGCAAAAGGCACAGGAGGGGAAAAGGCGGAGCAAGGAGTACCTTTGAGGTCAAAGTCCTCCAGAAGGTTGTGTGCTTTCTTCTTGAAATCATCAGCGGAGTGAATAAGGCCCGTCTTGAATTTCTCCTTATGTTTCTTTAGCATCTGTTCACTGTCCAGCAAAGTTTGTTGGAAAGTGACCCACTCCCCATTCAGACTGTCCAGCATCTCCAGCACCTGGAGACACGAGAGAGAGGAGGTCAGGAGGAACCATGATCAAGTCTGTCCTTCTCACAAATGCTTTTTTTTTTGGTCAATGCTGGGGATGGAACCCAGGGCCTTGCACATGCCAGATAAGTGCTCTACTGTTGAAATAAGCCCCAGTCTTTCACTAATGTTTTTAAGGTCTCTTCTGGTCCTCCAGACCAGAGTTTGTGAACAAGTTTTTTGGAGAGGGATGGGGGTCTCACTGGGTTGCTCATGCTGCCCTTGAACTCCCACCTCAGCCCGAGTAGCTGGGACTACAGCCACTACCCCCAGCTTATGGATGAGTATCATCCGTGCAGCGAGGCCCCAGGAAATTGAGCAGTGGGTTTCTGGGTTTCAAAGAAACCTATCCACTGAACGGAAATACCATTTGAACTGGCTTCAGCTCTCAGGGGCTGAATCTCCAGTCTTCTCCTCCTCCCTTTTCTCTGTGCTGTCCCCTGACAGCACCAGGGTCCCCCGCAATCTGCTGCCACTGGTATGGGTCCAACCTGGGCGCGTCGAACAACCGTTGAAACTCACACTCTCTGGAACCGGCACCTCATACTTTTCCAGAATGGTAAATTGCTCATGGATGGGAGGGATCTGGGTCTCCAGGCTGGGCAAATCGTGCTGCAGTGTTTCCATGAGCTGCAGACTGACTCCCAGTTCCTCCAGCGTCTGGGGAGGGTGGCTGATTCTAAAGGCCAGCAGAGAGAGCACCGTGGGTGGGAAGCACAGGGCCTCCCCGCCCCCCACCTTTTCACACCTGCCCAGCCGCCTACTTCTCTGCGTTCTCCTTCAGGTAGGTGTGCAGCTCCAGCAGACGCCCCGCTGCCATCTCCTTGAGCAGAGTTGTGAACTTATTCTGCCACTCATTGCAGTGCTGCACCAGCGAGAACTTGAGGTGCGAACAGTCCAGCAGCACGAACTGTATGTTGAGGACCGTCTCCTCCTTTTGCACGTTGTTAGCCACTTCCGTGTAGCTGTAAGGACCCCAGATCTGCCTTAGCACGTTTTTCCTCTCACATGTTGGAATGTTGCTCCAACATTGATTCAACTTCTCCCTTCCACCCAGGCCTGCGCAGCATCTCTAAAGGGCCAACTTCCAGGGCCAACCCATCCCTGGAAGACAGCTGTGACCATGTCGATTTCACAACCGCCTACTACAAGGGGCTGGAGACGTAGCTAAGTGGTAGAGTGCTTGCCTGGCATGCACAAGGACCTGGGTTTGATCCCCAGCACTGCAAAAATAAATAAATAAATAAATAAATAAATAAAACAAAACCCAACCACTGGCTATGAGAGAGTGGTCATGCTTCTTCCTCTGGTATCCAAGTCTTAGAGTTGCATAGGTCTTGGGTTGAGCTTACTATATGCTGCTTCCTAGTGTCTGACCTCAGACAGGCATTTTGTTTTTAAGGAATAGGGTCTCTTGCCCAGGTTGGCTTTGATCCTCCCACCTCAGTCTCCCAAGTAACTGGGACTGCGGGCACCTGCCATTGTGCCCAGCTCAGGTTTTTGTTTTTTTTAAACTGTTCTGAATCTCAGCTTCCTCGTCTGTAACGTAGCAATGATGTTCATACCCCATGAGGTTGTTTAGAGGATTGGCGGCTGGATATAAATCCCTTTGCGTACTTTCCATGCTTTAGATTTCTCATTCTGTGGGGAACATGCTTGTGGAATCTCAACTTTATCTCTGCTTGTGCTGTTTCCTCCGCATAAAATGCCCTCCCATCTCTGCATGCTGAAACCCTACCTACCCTGTAAAGAGCAGCCTCAAAGTTACTTCCTTCACAAAGCCTTTCCTGAGCTCCCCAGCTGGAATTTCTTTCCTTCTGCTATAATATGGATTTTAAATGTTTCCCCAAAGGTCCACCTGTTAAAAGGCTTAGTCTCCAGCTTGCAATATTGAGAGTGTGGAAACTTTAAGATACGGGACAAAACAGGAGGTCGTTTGGTCATTGGGTGCATGCCCTTGAAGGACGCCATGATATGTCACCACAAGCCCAAAGCATTGGAGTCAACTGATCATGCACTAAAACCTCCAAAACTGTGAGGCAAAATGAACCTTTTCTCTTTATAAGTTGATTGTCTCAGGTATCTGTTAATGAATGCAAAGCTGACTAACATACTTTCCACTGACCTACCCTGGACCCTAGTCAGAGTGTGCATCCCATTGCAGCTTGTGGGACCATAATTAGTTCATTTTCACAGTTCCTTAGCGTTTACAAGGTGTTCCCATGTATACTTAATGATCTCACACTGTCCTAAGGTACATAATATAATATCTGTTTCATAGGAAACTGTGGCCCAAAGAATATAAGAAACCTGCTTTAGATTGCACAGCCGGGAAGTGGCAGAGCTGGGAACCAAGCCTTCTCGAGACAGCACAGCCATCAGACACTCCAATCTTCCTCACTACACTACAGTCCATGGGTAAAAAAACTTGTTCAGTTTAAAATTATTCTTCATGGCCCGGGACACTTATGTTTGTTGAATGAATGGATGAATGACCAAGGGATCACAAAAAGATAGCAGTTAAGATTAGAATTTAAGAATCTTCAATTTAATTCCAATCTCTCTTCTTAGAATGAAAGTACCCCTCCTTTCATCTTTCAGATCATTAGCACTTCTTTTCCCCCTAATAAAACCCTGTGGTCCTCCCCTAAAAAACTGCTTGTCCCTAAATCTTGACCAGTTCTTCCCAGATCTCTACCCTTGAGAAACAAAGGTCTGATATCCTCCGTCTCATTCTTTTCCTACAGTTGAGAACACATCGCCTGTACCTGCTCTGCTCCAGCCCCTTCCTCAGTTTCTGGGCTCCATCCTCGTCCTCCAATTACTTCTATACCTCTTCCAAACACTTGCATCCTACCTTCTCCACTCACCGGGCAATGTCAGCATCAAAAGACGACACAGGGGGGTTGAGGCGCTGATAGCGGCGAATAAAGGAGTCCTTGTTGATCTCCCAGATTTCCCGGTACATATCCCAGGTCTTAAGGTAGTTCTGCAGCAGGGTGGCATTATTAGTCATGCCACTGCTAATCTGGGCTTGGATCTTCTTGATGTCCTCATCTCGTTCTAGAAAGGACCCAGAAAGATGCTTCTTGTTGATGTTCACCCTAGCCCAAGTTCCAGCCTAGCCCCTGGGCACCAATCTGGATCTTCTAATGCAACACCAGTTCCCCCCACCACAAAAAAAAAATACTGCTCAAACATGACAATTATAAAACAGAGGAGGAGACAGAAAGTGGAAGCACAATTCTTAGTCTCCTCCACAGGATCAGAGATCTCTTCTGTAGGGATCTAGGCTTCTTCTAGCCCAGATACAGTCTCAAACTTGCCTTTGCTCATCTCCCACCCAATTCCCAAATTTCATGAGCATCAGTCACCTAATTGTCCCACCATCCCACCCCTGTTTCCATCCCAAATCTGGCTCCTTGACTGGATTCCTCATGGGTCAAAGAGATGACTAGCCCAGTAGGTCCACAAACATCACGGGTCTCTCCCCCAGCTCTGCCAGTCCTGAGCTTCTGACCGCTCCGCACCTTGCGCCCTCCCTCATGTCACTCACCCACAATTGTGTGGATGGGTTCCCGGTGAACCTTGCGCTTGGAGAGGATTTCAGGGAGGTGGCGGAAGACAGAGATGGTGGAAAAGAGGTGGTTGCCAATGTCATTGACCACACCTGCCAAGGTCTGCAGAGTGGGTGAGAATTCCACCTGTGTGGAAGCACAGCAGAGAGCACCTCAGCACAGTCCACGGAGGAGACGAGCCTCAAAACAGGTAAGGCACAGATAAAGAAAATGTGGTATATATATATATATATATATATATATATATACAATGGAGTTGTATTCAGTCATGAAAAATGAAATTATCTCATTTGCAGAAAAATGGATGGAACTTGAGAGCATTGTTAAATGAAATAAGTCAAATTCAGAAAGTCAAGGGTTATATGATTTCTCTCATTTGTAGAATCTAGAGTGGAAAAAGGATAGTTGGGTGAGGGAACTGCCTGAAAATTGAAGGGAGACTAGTAGGGTAAAGGGACCAGGGGAGGGTGAAGGGAAGAGAAAGGGGAAATACTATGGAAAGACCTTGGCCGAATTGTATTGTTATATTGTGTGCATGTACAAATATGTGACAATGAGTTCCGTCATTATGGACAACTATAATACACTAATAAAAAACATGGACTAATAATCGTCAAAAAGACTAGTGATACCAAACACCTCAGACCCAGGCCCCGTGGCCATAGAAGAAAGTCAAGAAGTCAAGGACCAAGTTTAGGAATTGAGGGAATAAGGTGTGACAGCTTTGGGGTGTTGGCACAGTGGTCCCCACCTGTGCCACACCTCCCTGCACGTCATTCTGCAAAATGACAAGGACTCGGAAAAGTGGGTTTGGAGTGGTCTTCCCATCCCCATTGATAGCCTTGGATAGTTCCAGCAGCGACCACTTCACATTCAGGCGCAGAGCATCCTCCATCATGCGGTCCAGTCGGATGGTGTATAGCATCCACTGCTGCTGAATCTGGTGGGGCAAGAGGCGAGAGCAAGAGAATCCCTCAGGGAAGACAGGGCAAGTCCTGGGAAATGAGAACCAGCCAAAGGGGAAGCGAACAGGTGCTTAAATTAAAAAGGCAGGATGCTGAGTCCTGAGGGAAGACAGCTGAAAGACTGGAGGTTGGGGGAATGCGGGACTAGAGTAGGACGTTTGAGAAGCACACCCTGGTTTAAAAATGTGGGAAGGTGGGGACAAGAAAATGATCCAACGGGATGGGGGACCATGGCTTTTTCCAACCACAAAGCCCTAGCCATAGGAACCTACCTCAGGACCATCATTCTTGAAGACTTCATAGGAGTTTGTCATGATTGTCACCACATCCTGATGCAGGCTCATCAACTTCTGCTGTACAGCTGCCCGATGGTCTTTTTGGTCCTCCTCAAATTCCAGGTCCCTGTACACCCGCTTGCCACTAATGCGAACCAGCAGTGTCTCTGACATCTCTTGGGCCTTCCAGCCAATGGTCAGAGTGGAGGCCTTGAACTCATTCACAATCATCTGCACCTGGAGTCAGAACCCAGGTGTGTTCACAGATGGCCTCCGCCTAGGAACTAACATATCTTCCACTGACCTGCCCCAGCACTTCGCCCACTTGTACGCACCTCCTGCTGGGAGGTTCCAACTGGAGAAGAGACCCTCTGGACCTGATTCTATCCTCTTACCTGTCCTCCAGCTAGGATTGCTGGCATAAGAAAGTGCTTCCAGAACCACATTTGATTTATTTTACTACTCCCAGGTCTCTCCACCATTACCCAAGACTCAGGCATCAATTACCAGGCCCCAGCCTTTCCCTCAGTCCTTAGAGTCTTGTGGCCATGGCCCACCTTGCTGGCATGTATGCGGCACTCTGTGATGAAGAAGGCACTGGCCCCCTTTAAGGCCCAATGCAGCTTCTTGAGTCCAGGGTGAATCTTCTTATCCAGGAATCGGATGCGCTCTTTGAACAAGGCCTGCTCATCTGGGGACAGCATGGCAATAATCCTGCATATAAGAAAGGACTGGTAGCTGATGGGGACAAGTTCTGAAGACCTCTCCTTCACACCTGGAAACTAGTGTTTTCCAAAGAAGCTGTCTGTGGTGATGGAAATGTTCTATGATGTTCTATTCAATACTTAGCCACTAGTTGCATGTGACTACAGATCCCTTGAAATGTGGCCTGTGCCAATAGGTCCCTGAATTGTATTTATTTATATTTAGGTGCTGGGGATTGAACCCAGGCCCTCCTGCGTGCTAGACAGGAGCTCTCTAGCACTGAGCCATACCATCAGCCCATGACTTGTTTTAATTAATTAATTAAAATGGAAATAACCACACGAAACTAGAGCCCACCATACTGGATATGGCAGTTCTAGACACTCAAACAAGACTGTTTGTTCCATCCCTTCGACTTCCACTGGGTTTAGAAAGTTATCTTCCAGGTGACAAATTTCCAGGTCTGAATGTCCCCCCAAATTCATATGTTGAAATCCTCACTCCCGAGGTGATGATATTGGGACGTGATGGTGAAGCATTCTCGAATGGAATTAGTACCCTGATAGAGGAGGCCTGAGAAAGCACCCATCTCCTCCTACCACATGAGGACTCAGTGAGAAGGTGGTCGTTCATGGTGGCCATCTATGAACCAGGAAGTAGGCCCTCACCAAGCACTGAATCTGCCTGCACTTTGATCTTGATCTTCCCAGCCTCCAGAACTATGAGCAATAAATTTCTGTTGTTTATAAGCCACTCAGTCTATGACATCTTGTTGTGCAAACCTGAACTGACTAAGACATTAGCTAACTCAGAACAAAGCCTCACTTCAGCGATAGGTGCTGGGGGTCCAGAGACCCAAAGGATGGGGGTGGGATGGGGGCAGAATGGCTTGGGTTCAATGAATCTGATATCATAATGTGTCCATAAATCCCAACATCACCCAGTGTCATTTTTAGAGAAGTGCCCTATGGAGTGGGAAGGGATCTTTCTCCTACAGCTGGAACACAAAGCTACAAGAGTCAGGAATACTTATAGGGCCATAAGAGAGAGCGTAGGGAAACGTGTGTGTATGGTGTGTGTGGTGTGTCAGACAAAATGTAAAGGACAGAAACGGTAGGGAATGAACATCATGGGGCAGAGAACATAAAGAGGAGGAATAGACTAACATCCAGCAGGCTGTGGTGGGCATTGGAGCCCTACCTGTTGTAGTCCCTCGCAACAAGCAGCAGATTCTCCCGCAGAATGCGCAGGTCCTCGGCACGTTCGGCTACGCTCACCACGTAATGGGGAGTCTCAAACAGCAGCCGCTCCCAGTAATCAATCTCCACAAAGAGAATCAGAAGAGTCCTTGGGAGAGAGAGAGAGAGAGAAGCAGAGCAGCTGAGTGGACTGTTCAAGGGGACAAACTGGAACCTACAATGTAACAAGGGGCTTGGGGATGGGAAGCCCAAAAAAAAAAAAACAGACACAGGAAATGAAGTGGAATTTCCAGGTGACAAAGGCAGACCAGACTCAGTTACATTTGCTCCTTCCCCAAAATATTAGAATAATAGTAAAGGGGACTTCCGTGTGTCAAATGTATAGCCCACGGGTGTGAGGAGACAGCAAGAAATGACTTCTGGAAGTCGAAAAGCTGAGAGCCAAAAAGCAGAAGGAGGATCATAAGCCAGTGGTGGGGACAACTGAGAAGCCACCTGGCTAAGGGGCTGGGGCAGGTGGCTTCAAGGAAATCTCTAGAAGTGGGGGTTGAAGGAGGACTCAAACTAGAAGACGGTGGAAAGTTGAAGCAGCAGCAGCATTCCCTGCGTCCCTCCTCTACCTTGCACCCCAACAAGGCACTGAAGGCTTCTTGTCTGGCAAAGGAGGTACAAAGACAAGCAGGGGGCCTTTGGCTTGGGGGCCCCAGGCTGAGCAGGAGAGAGCAATGTACTGAGAGCAGGGGAGTTCTGTGACCGCACAAGTACTAACCGTTAAGACCCCAGCTGTCAGGTCCCAGCTAGCTGTAACCGGACGGCTCTCAATCTGCAGTTGACTGGGAATGAAGTAGACCCACTGGCCCTGAGTTCTCCAAGCACTTCCTTTCTCCCTCTATAGAGGCTAGAGGCCTCCAAGCGCTTCCTTCTCCGCCTTCTCTCTTTTAGAGACAAGGCCTTTACATACATCTCCTTCCTCTCACTAGAGGAACCCTCCTTCCTACTCCTGTGGCCACTACCCTGCCGCCCTGGAACTTGTCCTCCACATGTAAGACACCCCCAACCACAGCCCAGATGATCCTCCTCCCTCCCACTCCAGACAAGTTCTCCCAGCCCACGGATTCTCTGACCTCACTGGGGTCTTTAGGCCTCTGGGTTCTGGTTGCCCTGCCTCTCAGTTTCCTCTTATCTTCGCTTCTTCCTCCACAGTCCATCTCTTTTGCCTTATTCTTTATCCAATTATTTATTGGTGCTGGCGATTGAACCCAGGGTCTTAGACATGCTAAGCCCGTATTTCCTCCACCAAGTACACCCAGCTCCTGCCCTTTGTTTTAACCATGCGCTTGCCAGTCTTCACTCTTTTGTCTCATTCCTTAGTCTAAACCACCTGACATAAACCCCAGCACTGGTGAAATTCACTGTCCCCCAGCTGTGCCCTGTGAAGGCAGCTGAGAGGGCCGCCAGGCCTCCAAATTAGCCCTCTGCCCTCTAAGACCTCCCGTCCCACCCACCTCCCCAGCTGCATCCCTGTGCCTCCCTGCTCTGTTCTGCCTCCTGCTCTGTCAAGGGACTATTTGCAAACCCTCTCCCCTCTTCTCAAAGCAGGTCTCCCCTACCCCCAACAGAAAGTCTCCCCTCCTAGTCACAGCTGAGGGGGAAAGCCATCAGGATAAAACTCTGTCCACCTCCTGCTATACAACTTGTAAACTTACCCGTCTCCACAGCTAGAATCTTTCCATTTATGACAGGAGAGTCCCTCCTGCCACAGAGCCTGGACCCTCCTCCCAGGCTCTGGTCCTAACACTGTTTCCTACTTTGCAGGTGACATCTTCTACCTGCAACCTACTTGCTCCTGTCCATTACTGAAATATGGCCAAGTTTCTATGGTCTTAAAAAAGAAATAAAATAAAAGCAACCCTCCCTCGGCATCTATCCTGGCTCCTTTAGTCCTTGAGGGTTACCTTTGCTGCTTTTCTTCCCGTTCACTCCCATCCCCAGAGAGCAGGCTCCCCACACCACCCCATCCTCCCTTGGGGTGCTTCTCAGCTCTTCCCCTCTCTCTGCAGGTCCTAACACCACAGCCTTAAGCTGAGCTTAAGAGCACTCATGCCATCCAAAAGGGTCATGGCCACAGAGCTCCCTGCAATTGTGGCCATAGGAGAATGTGGTCTCAATGTGGCCACGCTGTCTGATTTTTTTTCAAGAGAAAGTGGATTTGGGGGACTGGATCCGTGACCAGTGGTAGAGCACTTGCCTGGCACGCATGAGGACCCAGGTTTAGGCTCCAGCACCACATACACAAGTAAGTGTTGGGAAAATGGAAAACCAGAGAAAAATAAATAAAACTGACTCTCTTTCTCTCTGTCTCTCACTTAAAAGAGAGAGAGAGAGAGAGAGAGACCATTTTATTTAAAATGACCTGAGTTTTAAGTATTAATGACCAACTCTGCTGAAAATAATTATTAGGGATTTCTGGGTCACTGGCCATATGCTGTCCTTGACTTGGGTGGTAGACGCAAGGGCATTTGTTTTATAAAGCTATTTGTTAAATTAAACATTAATGTTTTAAGTATGTCTCTGTGTGTACTGTGTTTCATGTTAAAAATGTCTTTTACAGGAAAAATATTCTAAACAAGATATTTGTAAAAATGGAAGGGTACAAAATTGACTTTACAAAAATCAAAGCTCTCTAATATAAAAACTGTAACCAAATAAACATTATTATGGGAGTAAAGAATCCCAGCAGCTCATGAGTCTGAGGCAGGAGAACTGCAAGTTCAAAGCCAGCCTCAGCAACTTAGCAAGGCTCTGTGCAACTAGGTGAGACCCTGTCACAAAACAAAAAATAAAAAGGGCTGGGAATGTGGATAAGTGGTTAAGTGCTCCTGAGTTCAATCCATGGTATAAAAAAATAATAAAAACAAAACCTCAGAAGTCATATCTATACCTATATATCATGATGAACAAAAATCAGGACATAAACTGAAAAGAAAATGCTATACTGGGATAGAAAAACTAAAATCACGAAGATATGCATTCTTCTAAAGTTAACCTATAAATTTAATCCAATCTGTTTTCTTATAAAAATAGGAATGGGATTATTTTTAGAACTAAATAAATTGGTTCAAAAATTCTTATGGGAAATAAATATTAAAAATAGCCAAGGAAATGGGGGGGGGGGCAACAATTAAAACACTACAGACCCTGCGCATGAATAGACAGAAACACTAGACTAGAACAGTGAATTCCAAAATAGAGTTAGACTTGGGAATTTGTTATTATAGAGAGAGCAGAACAGTAAATGTGATTGGGGGCTGTGGAGTAGCTCAATGATAGAGCACTCGATTAGCATATACAAGGCCCTGGTTTCAACCCTCAGAAAATTGATTTGGGGCTGGAGTGGTGGCTCGGTGGTTACAGCACTTGCCCAACATGCGAGTTCAAATCCCAGCACCACGTACACAGCAAAGTCTCAGAGCAACGAGGGCCACGTGAAAAACTAAATAAAAATTGTTTCTCTCTTTCTCTCTCTCTCCCTCACTGGCCTTCCTTCTTTTAAAAAAAAAAAAATCACTTGATTTTCCAAATCTGTCTTTTTAAATGAAATTTAAGTTTATTTACAAAGGGTTAAAGAGCTTGCTACCTAAAAATATTCTCATAAAACAGCACTCTGAATATTACTGAAATGTTACTTAGAAATAATATTGAGGTGAAAATTCCAGAACATTTTTTGGTCTGTTCTATAAGCAAGCAGTGAATAACAATATGGGAGAAAATATCACATTTCAAACTTTGAAAAGGATTATATTTTCATCTTCATTATAGAAGAATAACCTAATGAATGAAATTATTTTCAAGTGCTTATTTATTTGTGATACATAGAGATCATAGAACAGGCAGGCACTGTGGCGCACTCCTGTAATCCCAGTGACACGGGAGGCTGAGGCAGGAGGATCCCAAGTTCAAAGCCAGCCTCAGCAACTTGGCAAGGCCCTAAGCAGTTTAGGAAGACCCTGTCTCAAAATAAAAAAATAAAGAGGGCTGGGGATGTGGCTCAGTGGTTAACTGCCACTGGGTTCAATCCCTGGTAACCTCCCCTCCGCACAAAAAGAGAGATTGTAGAAGAAATGCTGTTTTTTCAGACTATAAAGATCTCCACTGAGGTGTGCATTGTTTCTGAAATTGTAAAATTTCTTCAAAGTATATGTAAAGCTTTCTCAAATACAAATGAATGATAGGTCATCAGACATTTAAGAAAAGCTTCTGAAGTAAAGAGAAAAGTCAAAAACAAAGGAAAACTACTTTCAGTCTAGGATTCCAAGCCCAGGCAAATGTCTAGCAAATACAGGGCAGAAAACAGTTACTGCCAATCACGCAAGAACTCAAAATATATAACTCCCATTCATTGTTACTTGGAAAGTTACTAAAGGATGTGCTCTATCCAAACAAAGGCATAAACCAAGAAAGAGGAAGACGGAAGAAACAAACAAAAAAATTAAACAAGAGGGCTAGAGATGTAGCTCCGTGGTAAAGCCCTTATCTAGCATAAGTGAAGAGTTCAAATCCCAGAAGCACAGATGGAAAAAAAAAAATGAGGCTCAGGGAAGTCCCAGGGTGACCCCTCTTTGAGAGGCCTTGAAATCAACCAGTCAGACTGCAGCAAGAACACACACCGCAGTGACAGATGAGATCTGAGCAAGGCGTGAACAGCGTACCTAATAAATCAGACGGTGGGGGAAAATATTATTCAAAGGGGTTTTATTGTTTAGTTTGAAAGAACTGATAGTGAACAATGCGCTAACAAAAATAGTGAAGTAACTATTAATTCCAAAAAGACAAGAGAGGATGCAAGCATATTCTGCTTATCCATCGGGGAAATGACCCAAGGCCTCCAGTGCAGGCCAGAAACTACACACAAACATATTATACTAGGTTTTTCCCTATCCCTATATACCTATGATAAAGTTTAGTATATAAATTAGATGTGGTAAGAGATTAATAACAATAACATAATAAAATTGAACAACTATAACTATATACTGTAATAAATATCCTGTTTATTACAGTATATAGTTATATCTCTCTCAAGTCAATACAAATATTAATATTTTCTGAGCACAGTTAGGGGGAACTAGTATATATCAACAAATAATTATTCATCTCATCAGTAAGCAATACTAAGAGGGTCATAATAAAAGAACACAGAATATCAACTCAACCAAAAATTGTGCTACAGCTACATCGGGAGGCTACAGGGGTTTGAATATCTATGGGGCATTTTTTTTAATGATTTTTTTTAAAAAGAGAGGGACAGTGAGAGAAAGAGAGAAACAACTTTATTTAGATTTTCATCAGTATGTGGTATTGGGGTTTGAACTCGGGTCCTTGCACATGCCAGGCAAGCACCATAACTGCTGAGCCACCGCTCTAGCCCTTCCATGAGGCATTTCTAGTAACATAAGCATGTTCATCAAATTTGAGGCCTTGAATTTGTTCCTGTTCATCAACATCAAGACACACCCACTTGAGCAAGTGTCAACAATGTGTCAAAGTATTTCTTAGTTTTTTTCATCTTGACCCAATTTTCAAAATAAGGCAAATTATCAAAATTTAATTAGTCAACAGGATGAATCCAGACAATATCTTTCTGAGGTTGAGTGGAAAATCCTTTAAGGAACCTTATTTGTAATGATGTCCAGTCTTTGACTGAAATTGCCAATAAATTTTATTGAAAAATATAACTTCTTTTAAAAATCCATTTGGGGAACTATTTTTTGTAAAATATTTTATAGTATATGTCCAAACATATGGTCAGGTAACAGAGGTAGGTCAGGTGAGGCCAGCTGAACTCAGTGCTGATTACCCAGAAAGAACTGGCCACTGAAGATAACGAGGACAGAAAGGAGAGGAAATCCCACAGAACAAAAATCAAAGAGGCACTGGTGTCCACTCTCCTGATCTGGGCAAATTCCACTCCGCCATATACAGAGTGATAACAGAGCTCTTTCAACCACAGTATAGACGACATCTGGAATAGGTTTGTGTTAAGAGCAATCTGTAAAGTTGGTCTGGTCGTAAAATGTGGTAAAAGCTGATTTGGATCTCAGAGTTCAAATATTTAAGATATAAGGTGGGATAACAAAAGTGCTTGTGGAATAAAATGAATACTATTAGGGACTGGAAGACTCCCAGAACTAAGAAAGAGTCAGGTAATTCTGAGGACCATCGGGACATTTTTAAAGGACGCTTATTTTAAGATCTTAACCAGAACGTGAAGAGTAAACCTGATAAAGTTATCTGTGGTCCTGGGGAGAGTTAATAAGGTCTGGAAGCTGAAACTGTCTTGAATTTCTTTACAGATTCAATGAGCCCAGACTTTTCAAAATCCTTTACGAGAACATGCTCTTTCTCATCCATTATTTACTGGATTGAGGCTTGTCTTAAAACCACAAAGTATAAAGCATCTTCTAATATATCTCTCTAAGACAATTGCCAAAGGGCAGGAACATTGCCTCTTTCTATTTGAAAGAAGCGTCTATTATTTGGGTTTCAGACAAACCCAGATGATAAATATTTGGCCCAAAACTGCCTTGTTAAGCTCTGCTATAAAGATTATGCACTGGGCGCGGTAATACCTGCCCGCAATCCCAGCCACTCAGAAGGCCAAAACAGAAGAACTGCAAGCTTGAGACCAGCTTCAGCAACTTGGTGAGACCCTGTTTCAAAATAAAATATTCTTAAAAGGGCTGGGGAACGTATCTCAGAGGCAGAAGTCTCCTGGGTTCAATCCCCAGTACTGTTTAAAACATATATATTTTAAATATATATATATACACATACATACACATATATATATATATACACATACATACACATATATGTATATGGGTTTTATATATAGTGTAAAAAGCATTCCAGGCAAGAGAAGATGACCACAGAAGTTTTTCCTACCTAAATGGACGCTGAGATCAATCTTTCAGAAACCACAGCACTGGAGAGGGAAGGAAATCAGGTACTGGAAGCCTAGCAGAAATCCTCTCGTATAGAATATTAAGAAACCTTCTAGAAATTCTACCACTTATAAGTCCATCAGTCGTGAATAGGCTGGTTAAATTACAGTTGAACCATACCTTGGAATACTATCAGCTATGAAAAGAAAGTAATTTTGTACTATTTATAATGTAATTATGTAATAATAATTCATTCTCTCTCCCTCTCTCTCTCTCACACACACACACACACACACACACACACACACATATATATATATATATATATATATTGGTACTGGGGATTGAACTCAGGGGTGCTTAATCACTGAGCCACATCTCTAGTCCTTTCTTTTTTTTATTTTATTTTGAGACAAGATCTCACCAAGTTGCTTAGGACTTCACTAAGTTGCTGAGGCTGGCTTTGAGATCCTCCTGCCTCAACTTCCTGAGTTGCTGGGATGATAGGTGTGTGCCACCACGCCTGGCCTCCCACATATAATAACTTTAAAAAAAAGCAAATTGCAAAAATATTTTTCATGGGGCTGGGGGTGCAGCTCAGTGATAGAGTATTTGCTTAGCATGTGCAAAGCACTGGGTTTCAATCCTAGTACCACAAAACAAAAAGTAACCTTTTCATATTGTGAGCTTATTTTATACGTGCAGCAGTTTGTCTGTGGTTTCGGACATCTCTGTCGTCCTTCCTACTGCTTCACCTCAGCCCTCCTACATGAAACTCCATCTTGGTTCTCTCGAATCCTTCTTCAACCGTAGTGCCCATCTGCCCCTGATTAGGCCCCCTTCAGCTGCCCAGGACTGACACATGCAGTCTCCTCCAGGACTCCATCTCCACACAGGCCTTCTCTGGTAAAGTCCCTTAGATATTTGTCCTCAACAATTTTGGACATTTTATGAGCTAAAGCCAATGCTGGAGCAACAGCCTAGGAGCGTAGGAAGCAACACTCACTACAGGGCATAGCTGATAATAAGAGTGAGCCCAAACCGATCACGTAGAAAGTTATTTCCTTCTGATTAGGAAAGCCTGTCACCAGAAGGTCTGCAATCTCTGCAGACAGATGCCTGACATAGCTGCTTCTTTAGTATTCTCTTCTGCATCTCCCGTGGCCAGAAAGCTAGCTCCATTCCAAGGGTAGAACTGTGGACTTACCGAGTGACAGCCTCTCCTCATCTGCCGTTCCACACATTCCCTGGGTCTACCCTAGTTCCCAGCACAGGGGCGGCACTCGCTGTATGTTTTGAATAAATTAATTAATGGACTGGTTAAATCTTTTTAAATTACAGTATAGAAATGTCATAATTGTAAAGCTGGGGGAGAGGCCATGATCTTCCAGCCCTCTCTTCTCAGGAAAAGTCCAGACCCAGACTCAGGATTTAGATGACTTAGCTGAGCCATCATGGCCATCTAGTGGCAGAATATCTGTATCGCTGCTTTGGGTAGTTTTTGTTTTTCTGTGTGTGTGTGTGTGTGTGTGTGTGTGTTTGTGTTACTAAGGTTTGACCTGAACTCAGGGGTGCCCTACCACTGAGCTACATCCCAAGTCCTTTTTGTTTGACCCAGGGTCTTACTAAGTTGCTCAGGCTGGCTTCAAACTTGCAACTTGCAATCCTCCCTCAGCCTCCCTAGTCCCTGGGATTATAGCCCTGTGCCACTGCGTGTGGTTATTAGTTTTTTTTTTTTTTAAGATAAACTGTAAAATTAAAATTCAAAAATAACAGCAATTGAGGCTGAAGCGGTGGCTCAGCGGTTTCGGCACTTGCCTGGCAAGCACGAGGACCCGGGTTCGAACCCCAGCACCACGTACACAACTAAGTATTGGAGCAACTGAGGCCATGTGAAAAACTAAATAAAGTTGTTTCTCCCTTTCTCTGTCTCTCTCTCTCACTGTCCCTCTCTCTTAAAAAAAAACACAGCAATCATATCTCAGCATGAGAAAGAGAGAGAGAGAGAGAGATGAATGGAGAGAGAAACCAAAAGATGGGAGTTCAGCTCTTGGGAGAGCTGGAGAGGACTGGCACCAAGGATAGGAAAAAGGAACCAGGGTGGGTCCTGTACTTGTCAAAGTTGACATCCAGCATTCCTGGCTTCTCCTGGCTGATTCGTAACAATGGGGTGTCCAGTCGCCGAATGCAGTCCTTGTCCAGCGTGGATGTCCACTCTTGGAAGGTTTTTCGAACCAGTTCATCAATGGCCTGAGCCATCTGCTGATAGGTATGTACGCTCTCCTCTCCGGTCCCAATATGGGGCAGGAAATAGGCATTGGAAAGGCACTGAATGCGGAGAAATAGATGAGGGTGACTTATTTGCACATTCCTCCAGGAGGAGCCATCTCCCCGAGACCTCCTACACAAGCATGCTCACGCACACTCGCACGCTCCCAAGCACATGCACGCCCCAGCAACACAGGCAAGTTTTACTGTAAAATTTGGCTGCTTCTGTTGGAGGGAAGGCAGAGCCAAACAGGAACGTGCGGGAAGAGACCAAAGCACAATGAGAAAGGGAGTCAAAGTGAAGGAAGCAAAGCCTGGAGATTCAGCACAAGAAAAGAAGTGGAGGAGCAAATCGCAGAAGGTGGAGGATCTAAGAGGTAGAAAATGAGACCCAGCCCTTCCTGGCCTGTCTTAGCCCACGCATCCACAGGCTGCCTTTTTCTCTCCCAGAACCAGAACCAATCAGACGATAGCAGGTCAGTACCTAATAATGTTCACCCTATATTCCCAAAAGGCTTTTTATTTTCTTTTTTAAGAGAGAGAGAGAGGGAGAAAAAGAGAGAATCAATTTTATTTATTTTTTCATTTGGCCTTCATTTCTCTGATACATAATTGTGTATATGGCACTGGGGTTTGAACCCAGGTCCTCACACATGCCAGGTAAGTGCTCCAACACTGAGCTGCTGCTCCACCCCACCCAAAAGGTTTTAAAGGTGTTTTTCTTTTCTTTTTTCTTTCTTTCTCTCTTTTGTGTGTGTGTGTGTGTGTGTGTGTGTGCACGCACGTGTGCCTTGCTTGTTTGTTTATTGGTACTGGGGATTGAACTCGGGGTATTTTACCACTGAGGTACAACCCCAGTCCTTTTTTATTTTTAGGTAGGATCTTGCTAGTTGCTGAGGCTGACCTCAAACTTATGACCCTCCCATCTCAGATTCCTAAATTGCTGGGATTACAGGTGTGTGTCATTGACCCTATTCTTCCAGAGATCTCTGGATCACCAAATTATTTTGTTTTTCTCCTGGTCCAACTTCCCAGATCCTAGCACTATTCTTCCTCTCCACTTTGACACGAAATTCCTAAAATGACCCCTGTTCTGCCAGCTGCACTTGCCACCTCTACAAACCAAATCCATGGCTGACCTTGCTAAGCGGAATCTGTCCCCACTTTGTCCCTGGTCTGATACCCTACCTCTCTCAGCCCATGGCACAGCCTGCACACCCTGCCATCTCACTGACGACAGATTTTGGAAGAGGATGGGCACTTACATTCATGACTCTGTCAATGCGCCGCCGAAGGATTCGCACCCAGTATGCCTGTCCAGAATACTGGGGCATGTAGGGTGCCAGATACGGCCATTTCTTGTTCAGCTCACGGTTCACGAGGGCCAATTCACTATTGAACAACATGTAGAGATCCACCGCTTTCTTGTCATATGTTCGCTTGATGGTCTAAGGAAGAAGATGTGAATGATGTGCCCCACAGAGCCAGATTCCCTTAGCCACTTGTCCCAGAGGAAGGATCCCTTCTCCAGTGGAAGCTGCCCTCTTCAGAGATGTGGAAGCCAGGGAAGCAGATGGAAAAAAAGGGATACCAGGGGTTTGGCATGTGGGAAAGGGCACATGTTCAGGCCAGATGACATCTGTTGCTTTGTCTTATTTTGGGTGATACTGGGGATTGAACCCAGGGGTGCTGAGCTTCACCTTTTTATTTTTTATTATGAGCCAAGGTCTTGCTAAGTTGCCCAGTCTGGTCCCAAACTTGTGGTCTTCCTGCCTCAGCCTTTGGAGGCACTAGGATTACATGCCACCTTGCCTGGCCCAGATGGCTTCTGGAAGGCTTGGGAGGAACTAAAGGAGGCAGAGAGACCCTTGAAACAAGGGCAGTGTGGCCGTACCTCCCGTGTTGCAAGTCTGTGGAACGTGTCCAGCAGCAGCACCCCATGTTCCACATCCCGAACGAACTCGAAGGCCGAGGCGATCAAGTTCTGGGTCATCACCTCCAGGTCTTTGACTCCAGCACGAAATCTGCAGCATCGGAGAGGCATGTGGA
The DNA here is from genome assembly GCA_004027875.1 of Aplodontia rufa. Lineage (NCBI taxonomy): Eukaryota > Metazoa > Chordata > Mammalia > Rodentia > Aplodontiidae > Aplodontia > Aplodontia rufa. The sequence continues at coordinate 70,902 of PVKS010001759.1, forward strand.
TGTGTGGGTGCCCTCATCTGTCTCCCCAAGTACAACCAGTAAGTGAGAATCATATGTGTTGCTATGTACTGGAGTCTCCCTGCGTGCCAGGCACTTGACTAAGTCCTTTACATCCATGAAGCCATTTCATCCTCTAAGCTATGCTAGGACATTTATTGTTAACCTTATTTTATAGGTGAGGAGTGGGAGCACCAACTGGTAGCATAATTTACCCGAGGTCACATACCTAGTATGTAGCACAACCAAGACTCAAATCCTGAAAGATGAACTCTGGAACCCTGAACCTGGTCAGTCGCCTCCCTCCCTGGCTCTCTCTCCTGCACCTTCCCATCTCTGAGCTCTTCTTCCTTCCGCCATCTTCTTTGCGCACTCTGCCACTCCACCCATTTTTGTCTTTCCCTGCCTGACCCTGGCATCAGCCTGTCATCCACCCACTTATTGTAGTCTTCATGCCAAGAGGTATTCTTCACATCCAGGATGCCACCGCGAACAGCTCGCAGCATGTGCAGATTTTTATGAAAGATGTCCTCAATTTCCAGCAAGTTTCGTGTAATCTGTGGCCCCTGGGCTCCAAAGAAGCAAGGAAGGGGACCTTGCTTGCCGTCTTCCCAGCGGGCAAAGTGGTACTGACAATCACATACCTGAAAAGAAGTCAGCATGAGGGTTCCTGCTTTCCTCTGTGAACTTGTCCATCCTGAGCTTTTTGATTTAGCTTCAAATGTCTAGGAACTAGGGAGGACCAACCAGATGCAAGGGGGAAGCTGGGTTGAATTTTGGCCACAGAATGAAATGTGAGATGCTAGAGCAGTGGTAAAAGGCAACAGCCAAAAAGAGCAGGGTGACGGGAGGGCACACAGGCAGAAAGAGCCAAGCGTAAGTTCTAGTTTTAGCCTCTTAATCAGAACTCCTGGCTCCTGGGGGGGATGGATTCTGGAGGGTCTGCTGGGGGCTTTTGTTTTGCCTTCCCTGACAGTCTTCCCACCTCAATAAGATCCTTGCAGCGCTGCACAAAGGCATCAACCTGAGCAAATATGCTGGTCTGGTCCAGGACCCAGCCCCGACTAGAGAATCTGTGTTAGGAGAAAAATGGGCTGAAATCAAAAAGCAGAAACACTAGGAATCAATCTGCCAGTGCCAAACTAGACTGTCAGCCCTAGTTTCCGAAAACAGAGACCCCGAGAAGCACTTTCCCTCAATCCTGAATGAAGAGACTCAAGGTGACAAGAACCAGAGAGGAGAAACAGCATGTAAGTTCTAGGAGGTTTATATATAGTGTATTTTCGATTGTGGGACCAAAATAGGAGGAAACGACTGGGTAGGGCTCCTGAAAACGGGGAGGAGAGGTTATGAGAATAAGGAGAACTCAGGGCTAGGAGCTAGAATATCTTGGCTGGATGTAGAACCACATAGATTTAAAAAAATATAATCCATAGACCATAAAGAAACGCTTGTGAAAGGGGTTGGAATCTCCCCTGCGTAGGAATTTCAAGAGGGTAACACACGGGTCGTTAGGGGAGACCCGTCATACTGGGTATGCATCTGCACAGCCCGCAGGTAGTGATCTTTCCAAGCATGACAACAGGAAATGCAGCCTTGTAGATCCTCCTTGCTGGAAGAGACATATCCCTCAAAGATTCGGTCCAGAGAGATGGCATGGCAGCACAAACGGATGATCTCATTGCTCATCTGCAGAAGAGAGCCCAGCAACCTCAATTCCCAGCCTCATTTCCACCTAACCCATTCTCTTCAAGCTCCCTGACTGTGCCTCGTGTCTCCACCTCCTGCGCCTTGATTTGTCTCCTGAGACCCATCTTTGTTTTCTGAGGGGAGTGGAGTGGGGTGGGAGAACAGGTACCATGGATTGAACCCAGGGGCAATTAACCACTGAGCCACATCCCCAGACCTTTTTATATTTTATTTTGAGACAGGGTCTCACTAAGTTGCTGAGCTGGCTTTGAACTTGCTATCCTCCTGCCTCAACCTTCTGGGTTGCTGAGATTACAGGCATGTGCCATCACGCCCAGCTTCTCCTGAGACCCATCTCACCGCTGGCTTTCCGCTGTGACCTCTGGTCCTCCAGAGCCACCCCTGGTCTCTCCACTCCTGCCCTAGCCACGCCTCATTCTGTCCTGACCCATCCTTGCATCCTCACTGACCCAGCAAGCTTGGCTTAGTGTCCTCTTTCCCCCTCTTTGGGGATAAAACTCCAAATGAAATGAGCCAGGCCCTGTTCCCAGGAGCTGTTTTCCTTCCTAAATCTACCTCTTCCCCACAGCAGATGCTCTCCTAGGAAATGAGGCTCTGCACAACTCAGCAGGCCTGACCTTCCTGCCTCCCTTTTCTGAGCTCTCTGTACAGCCCCTCCTCCTCCCTGAGTGAGCTACTTGCAACTGGAAACAAAAGCACAGCCCGGGCCCCACATCTGAGCATCATAAAGCCGAGATGCAGGTGGAAGACAGGACTGTTGCAATGAAGGGCAGTCCTCACCACCTTGACACCTGCACCTTCCTTTGCCATTCCCTTCTGCCAGGGAATTCCACCTTCTGAAAATCTGAGCCCTATCATTCTATCATTTCAGCCACCCTCCTAATCTCCTCCCAAAGGCCTTCTGCACAGACGCACCTTTCGGAAGAGGGAGGTCAGTCTCTCTCGAGTGTTGTAGTGGGGAGAGTTGACCCAGATGATGCGGATGAGACTGATCAGTTTAGGGAGCTTATTAGAGATGTCCTTAGGCCGCACAAAAGCTAATTCCTGGTAAGGTTCCTTCAGGATTGACAAGAAGGTCAGGTTTGACTGTGCTTGGCGAGAGCCATCCTGGCAGTAAAGAGAAAACAGGAGTACTTGATCACTGGCAAGAACTGATTCAGAGCAAGCCCTTCATATCCATCTTGAACACTGTCCTGACTCTCCTCTACCAGGAAGGCCTCCCAGTGAACCCGACCCAGGATCATCATTTCCAGTCTTGGCACCCTTAGCACCAGAGTGTGCACAAAACAACTTTTATTCATTTACAACCTCTATCAAAGTGTTTCAGACTGGGAGTTCCTCAAGTTCAGGTCTGCTCCTCTTTGTTCTCCAGTTAAATTCAGAACTCCATGCAAAGTGGACATTCCATAGCTGTTGATCAACTATCGGACATCACTCCTATCCCATCCCCATGGTTGCCACCAGGTCCCCGTCACTGCTCTGTCCTCTTCCAGGTCTTTAGACTTCTCTGGCTAGTTATGATTTAATTACCTTCATACCTCTTTGCAATTTTCAAAGGTCTGTCTCTATCATACTGACCAACCATCTAAACTAAAAAATTGGAGTGTTGTTATAAAAAAAATTTTTTTTTTTGGCACTACTGGGGATTGAACCCAGGAGTGCTTTACCACTGAGGTACATCCTCAACCCTTTTTAAATTTTGAGACAGGGACTCACTAAGTTACTGAGACTGGCCTTAAACTTGCAATCCTTCTGCTTCAGCCTCCCCATACACTGGGATTACAGGCAAGTACCACTGCACCTGGCTTCAGATTCATTTGTTTAGGGGCTGGAGTGGTAGCTCAGTGGTTACAGCATTTGCCTGGCATGCACTAGGACCCGGGTTCAACCCTCAGTACCACATACACAACTGTCAGAGAAGCAAAGCCCAAATGAAAGAATAAAATTGATTCTCTCTCTCCTTAAAAAAAAAAAAATAATTATTTATTTATGTACCGGGAATTGAACCCAGCAATGCTTAACTACTAAGCCATATCCCCATCCCATTTTATATTTTATTTTGAGAAAGGGTCTCGATAAATTGTTTAGGACCTAAGTTGCTGAGGCTGGCTTTGAACTCTCAATCCTCCTGCCTCAGCAAGAGTCACTGGGATTGCAGGCATGTGCCACTTCAATTTTTTTTTAAGTGTTAATTTTAAAATTCTCTTGACTGAACGATACAAGTGCATCGTTGGTTCCCAAGCCATCCACTGATCCTATTTTGTGTAAGCCCTGTTTTCTCAGCTGGATTGTAGGGATTAGACACAGAGGGTAATCAGTGTCAGATGTCTTCCTTCCTAAAATATGAGATCCTTAGGGACCTGTTCAACTTCTCCCACAAATATAAATCCAAATTCTAGGCTGATCAGTCTATGTGTTGATGATTATATTTGTCTCCCCTTTCTTAGTCCCTCTTTTTTTTTTTTTTTTGAGAGAGAGACGGACAGTGAGAGAGAGAGAGAGAGAGAGAAAGAGAGAATCAATTTTATTTAGTTTTTCACGCGGCCTTCGTTGCTCCAACAAACACTTCGTTATGTACATGGTGCTGGGGTTTAAGCTCGGGTCCTTGCACATGCTGGGCAAGTGCTGTAACCGCTGAGCCACAGCTCCAGCCCCTTTTAGCCCCGGTTATCACCCCAACCATTCCCCACTTTTTGCTAAGCCCCCATCCTCTGATTCCATCACAAACCTGGATCTGCTGGGCCAGTTTCATAAAGGGCGCCAAATAGGATGACTTGGCAAGGCGCAGGACGGACTCGATGTGTTTGACTCCCTGCTTCACCAGCTGTTTGCTGATGCCAGACAGGTCCATGCATCGGTTGCGCCAGAACTCGATCTCCTCCAAAGGACCTAAGTTTTCTCCGGTCTCCACAGTCTCCTGGGCACTGAGCACCTCCTTTATCTGCCGGGTCCAGTGGATCATGGAGGCTGCAGGTGAGAGTGTCAAACCTCTTGCATTTCTTTAAGCTACTCATTTACGCCCTCCCCTGGCCATCCAGCCACCTAGCCGGGCTCCTTTGTCAGCATCTGGGCTGCCTCTTCTCCCCTCTGCAATCCTCACTAGACACTGGCAATGCCAGCCACTCACTCTCCAGCCGCTGCACCAGCTCTTTGTCCTTCACTACCACCTCTGGCCGCATGTTCATGGCTTCTGTAGGGATGTAGAGGACAGTGTGCCCCTCCAGTTTGTACCGCGTGTCTAAGGAAAGGAACATGGAAGTTCAAAGTGGGTGAGTTTTTTGCTGCCCTAATATCAATCATGGTTGACGATCAGTGGGGGGTCAGGGAAGCACAGCAGGTTCCACATCTGCAGACTCAACCAATCACGGATAGAAAATAATTTATAAAGACTGCATCTGTACTGAGCCTGTGCAGACTGTCTTTTTATCATTATTCCCTAAAGAGTACAGTATAAATGCATTTATGTAACATTTATATTGTATTGGGTATTATAAGTAATCTAGAGATGATTTAAAGTAGACAGGAGGATATGTGTAGGTTATATGCAAATACAGCACCATTTTACATAAGGGATCTGAGCATCCATAAATTTGGGGTATCAGAGGGTGTCCTGGAACCAATCCCCACTGATACTGAGGGATGAACTATATATGCATTTCAGGATGGCAGGCAAGGGAAATTATGACTCATGCTTTTTTTTTTTTTTAGAAAGAGGGGACAGTAAGAGAGAGAGAAAGAGAGAAGGAATTTTTATTTATTTTTTTTAATATGACTTTCATTCCTCGGACACTTCGTTGTGTATGTGGTGCTGGGGTTTGAACTCACGTACTTGCACATGCCAGGCAAGCGCCGTAACTGCTGAACCACCGCTCCAACCCCAACTCATGCTTTTTTGATATTGAGAGGAGAAATGACAGAAGGCAAGAGACAAAGCTCATGGAGGTATAACAAGAAATTGCCATAAAATAATGTTAAAGAGAGCTGGAGCCATGGCTCAGCGGTTACGGCGCTTGCCTGGCATGCACAAGGATGCCTGTTCAAACCCCAGCACCACGCACACAGCGAGGTGTCAGAGCAACGAAAGCCACATGAAAAAAACTAAATAAAATTGATTCTGTCTTTCTCTCCCTCTCTCACACTATTTCTATATTGTAAATAATAATAATAATAATAATGTCAAAGACAGGCTGGAGCGGTGGCTCTGTGGATACATAAGGTGCTTGCCTGGCATGTATAAGGATGCAGGTTCACACCCCAGCATCACGTACACACGAAATGTCAGATCAACAATAGGCCACATGAAAAACTAAATAAAAATCGATTCTCTCTTTCCTTCTCTTTCACTGTCCCTCTCTCTTTTGTAAACTAATAATAATGTCAAAGATCTGTTCTACGCCCTCCACAATCTACCACAATGCACGCAAGTCTCCCTCTGCCCCACACCACCTATATTTCTCCTTACCCAACCTGTATTCTTAGAAACTTCCAATTTTAAGTTTCAGCATGTGTGGCCAACCAGTCCTACAGCCACAAAGTGTGTCTGGATTAGAAAGCAGATTCTTTTTTTTTTTTCCATTACAATTTATGTATCAGAAAATGATCTCCATTAGCCAGTAATACTTAAAATGTCTTACTCTGTAAGTTAGCAGATTTGTAGTTTTGTTTTAGGACACTCAGAATATATGGAAGCAAAACGCTTGTGTGTGTGTGTGTGTGTGTGTGTGTGTGTGTTTCAGTGTTTGGGTTCCAAATGCACATGAGTAGGTATACGCAGTGAGATTTCCAGGGATATAGCTCAGTGGTAAAGCACTTGCCTAGTATGCAAGACACCCTGGATTCAGACTCCAGCATGTCAAAAGAAGAGATTATTTTAGCTGTTGATTTGAGCATTAGTGATAGCTGGCAGTGTGACTCAAAGGTAGAGCACGTGTGAGGCCTTCAATTCAATCCCCAGGACCAACAAAAAAGGAAACGGAGGAGGAGGAGGAGGAAGAAGACTGATTCTGTACCCTTTTTCACTCACTCAACAAACATATATTGACCAGGATCCCACCTGCCTCACGAACTCTATTAAAGAGAAATAGGCACTCACCTGTCAGGCAGGCCAAGAACCTGTGCAGATGTGAAGCAAAATGATTTCTAATGCTCTCAGGCCAGGTCGTATTTCTAAAGATCTGAGGGGCGAAGACACCAGTGAGCAGCCGAAGCAGGGCTGGGATGTAGGAGCCCCTCACGGTCCCAAACTGCACAGTCGCATCAAAGTTCTCCGGGGTGATGGGGACCGGTGCTTGACGAATGAAGTAGACGATTTGGCTCTGAGTCTGCATGAAAGGAGAACAGAGTTCAGTCTCCAGGCCCCGCCACACTGTGATGCCCCAAGAAATCTAAGGCTCCCACCATGAAAGCCTGCGACTGAGTTCTTTGTCACAGTTTTTGAGTATATCCTGATCCTTCTCTAAATGTGTCGTAAGGTGTTTTCTGTTCTGCTCAGGGACATAATAGATTCTACACCCAGTGAGGTGGAAGGGAAAGGCCCAGTGTGCACTTTGAGGGCAGGGACTCTGCATTTTGTCTAACTTGACTCCAGAACCTCACACAATGCCCGGCACATTAGTTTATGCTCGATAGATGTTCATTGGATGGATAGACAGAGGGACAGGATAGAACAGATGAAGTACTTCAGCCGGGGAAAAGCAAAAGTAAGAAACCTATAGAAGTAAGAAACAATTGGGGGCTGGAGCGGTGGCTCCCTGTAATTATTCTTTACAATTTATTTAATTTTGAAAACTGAAAATGAAGTACAAAGAAGAAATTAATAATTATCCATCTTCCCACTACTCAGAAATAAATCTTGGCATTTTGAGTCCTTTTGTTTAAAGCTTAACAATTATTACTTTTGTTAATATGATACATGATAATTATAAAAAAAAGACAGAAGGGCTGGGGGTGCAGCTCAGCAGTGGAGCATTTGCCTAGCATGTACATGCTGGGTTTGATCCCCAGTACTGCAAAACATAGAAAAGTACAAATATAAAAGTAAAAACTTCATCTAAAATTCCACTGCCAAAAAATTAAATATTGTTAACATTAGAGAAAACATTATTTCAGACATTTTTCATTGGACACAAACATATAGAAAATTTAATTAAAAGTTGTTTTAAAATAGGATCCTTGTGTGGGGGCTGAATCGGTGGGTTGGTGGTTGTGGCGCTTGCCTGGTGTATGCAACAGCGCAGGTCCGGAACCCCAGCACCATGTGCACAACGAAGTGTCAGAGCAACGAAAGCACGAAAACTAAATAAAATTGATTCTCCCTTTCTCTCTCTCCCTCTCTTTTTTAAGATAAATAAACATAAAAAATAAAATAGGAGTGTGCTATTTGAGTTCAAAGCATTGCATTTAATTATATTAGAATTCAATAGAAGAAAAAGAAATTGAAGTAGATATAAAGCATTGCTAAGGCTTCAAATAAATGTTTCTTCACCCGTAAGAGACAACTTCCTCCCAAAAGACCACTCTTGTTAAGTTTGCAACAATGAAATATTATGAAAGGCATTAAGTTTTCTCAGTGCCATTTAATTTTAAATTCTATAGACTCATGGATTTGAAAGACAAAGGTGACATCCTCAGACTCCCTCTCCCTTTCCTACCACTTGCCCATTTTTGTTATAGTAGGACTTTTTTACACTGTTCATATTTATAACATTCACATTCTATAACATAGCTATAGTTCCCAAGGTTATTTAATATTAGTTCTTTATTTAGATGAATGGCGTGTTCATTGATTCTCTGAGTTATTTATTTGGTTCATTTCTTTTTTTTTTTTTTTTAAAGAGAGAAGGACTGTGTGAGAGAGAAACAACTTTATTTAGTTTTTCTCATGGCCTTCATTGCTCCGAAACTCAGTTGTGTACGTGGTGCTGGGGTTTGAACCTGGGTCCTCTTGCTTGCCAGGCAAGCGCCCGAAACCGCTGAGCCACCGCTGCAGCCCTTGGTTCATTTCTTAATGACTGAATTTCAGTAGATTTGTTTGTTTTTGCACTGGTGGGGATGGAGCTCAGGGGCTCACACTTGCTAATCATGCACTGTACCACTGAACTACATCCCCAGCCCTCAGCTGATGTTGTTTTTACTTCTGTTTATTCATTTATTTTAATTTTTTTCATCTGGTTTTTGTTTTTCCTTTATTTATTTGCATAGGTGTTGCTGGGGATCAAACCCAGGACCTCAAATACGCCAGGCAAGTGCTCTACCTCTGAGCCACCTCTCCAGCTTTTATTTTTATTTTTTATAAATAGTAGTCTTTCAAGACTGAAAATGACAGCCTATTTGCTTCTTTTATCCTTGAGCATCTTGGCTGGGAATAATACCTTGGATCATGCTATCTTTCCTGGTAAACTCTGTAGGAAGGGTCTGGGTTCAGAGAACTCAAAGATCAGCCTGATGGTAGATAATTTGGGAGGTTTTTTGTTTTGTTTTGTTTTTGTTTTTTTGGAAGAGGGGCCTAATTTTTCTTTTTTCCTTTTCTTTCTTTTTTTTTTTTTTGTGCTGGAGATCAAACCCATGCCCTGTACATATTAAGCATGTGCTCTACCACTAACTATACCCCTGGTGCTATTTTCCCAGTTTTTCATGCTGAAAAATACTCCAACTAATGGAAAAGTTGCAAGGAAAGTATATACCCTTCATCTAGAGTCACTAATTGTTAATAGTTCACTGTGTTTGCTTTCCCTCTGTCTCTAGCTGGGCCATCATTGAGCTACAGGCGTCCTGATGCTATATACACCCTTTAAAACTTCAGCATGTTTCTCCTAAAAGCAGGGATAATCTCTAATATACCAAACACTGTAATCATTGAACTCTGCAAATTTAACCTTATACAACGTGCAATCCATGTTCAACTTTCTGCAGTGGTCCAGATGATGTCATTTATAGCTGGGGTTTTTGTGTGTGTTTTGTTTTTTTTTTTGCCATCCACAGTCCAATCCAGGACCACACATGCTCATATTCCCGTAGACTCCTTTCATTTCAAACAATTCCCCAGGCTTTTCTTTCTTTCATGGCATTCGTATCTCTAAGAATCCAAGCCAATTGCTTTTCAAAGTATCCTTTAATTCATCTAATTGCTTTCTCATTATCACCTTCAAGTTAAATTTTTTTTGGCAAAAATTCCGCATTAGGTGATGTTCGAGAAGCATTCGCATCCTTGAATTTCGCAGCATAGCTAAGATATGTATCGATGTTAAACCTGACTAACAAATTCTGTGGCATATAGTGCGCTCTTTGGCTTCCCGGATTCTGCTTCTTTTGCGTTTGGAAGACATTCTTTGTATTTTATCTTTAAATGTACATTCAGAGCCATTTGCTGGCTGTCTCTACTCCACTAGGTCATCTCTGCTGCTCTTGCAGTCTATTAGCTTCCGTCTAATTGTGCTAAGGTCTACGGGCTTCTCTTCTGCACGCACCGTGACTACCTCGGGGTTCTCCTCTTCTTACTCTGTGATGGGATTTTCAGCAACAGCACTTTGGCTCCTTGCCATTTCTAAATCTCCTACTTTTGTAATACGCAGCTTTATTCATTTCCTAAAATCTGTACTCTCTCTTTTTAGCTCATTCTCACTTTTTATCATTTAATCTGTCAGCTTTTTTTAAAAAAAAAATTGCATTCCTGTTTCTATTAGGTTGCACTATAATGCGATGCTGATGCGAGAAACTTCCTTCTGTTCGTTCGGTTATGTCTTCCTCCGTTGCACGCTTTGTTCCTTTTGTTTTTTTTTTTTTTCTGGCCTTGATATAATGTGCCTGCCGTTGCCATGCAATTTCTCTTCGCTTTGCTCATGCTCGGGCAGCTCTGTGAATTCATTCTTTTGGCTGTAACGTACTGTGGGCGACTTCTAGATGTCCCACTGTGAAGGACCAGTTTATTTTGGCTCATGAAGATAAAGTGAAAGGATTGGATATTTTATATAGTATTCACTTTTCTCTAGCCTAAGAGACCTGCATGAAGGGATGAGCAGGTGGTCAAGGCTTATTTAAGGCAGAGTCAGATCTTTGTTAGATCACCAAAGCTCTTTCTGTCTTTTGAGACTTTATAAATGACCGGAGGTTCCCTCCGTCCAGCAGAGGTTGTGCCCTTCCTGTGGGCAGGGTGGGGTGCCTGGACTCAGTGCTTAAGCTTGCCTTTGGTGATCCATTTGTTTCTTTGTTTATAACGGGGATTGAACCCAAGGGTGCTCAACCACTGAGTCACATCCTCAGTTCTTTTTTTTTTTTTTTTTAAGGATCTCACTAAGTTGCTGAGATTGGCTTTGAACTTATGATCCTCCTGCCTCAGCCTCCCAAGCTCCTGGGATTATAGGCATGCACCACAGCACTCAGCTTCCCTTTTTATTTCTTTTTCTTTTTTTTTTTTTTAAGAGAGAATCAATTTTTATTTTATTTTTTTTTTCATCTGGCCTTTGTTTATTGGACACTTAGTAGTCTGGGATTTGAACTCAGGTCTTTGCACATGCCAGTCAACCACTCCAACCACTGAGCCACTGCTCCAACCCCTATTTATTTATTTTTTGGGAGAGTCAATTTTACTTTTTCGTCTTTTTTTCCACCCTCCACTTTGTATATGTGGTGCTAGGGATCACACCCAGTCCTTGCAGAGCCCAGTCAAGTGCTCTACTGCTGAACCACCTCTCCAGCCCTTACCTTTTTATTTTTATGTCACCTCTTTTTGTTATAGTTCTTGCTCAGTGCTGGGGACAGAAACTGGGGCCTCCCACATGCTAGATGACTCTACTGCTGCACTACATCCCGGTCTGAGGGTAATAATTTAACGTTGGTTTGGTTTTTTGCCATGCTGGGGACTGAACCCAGGGCCTCCATCCTGGTGGGCGGCTCTACCACTGAGCTGTGCCCTCATTCCTTTGAGGGTAATCATTTTTTTAGGAAATTTCAACTGACCATCTTAACCAGGAGAATACAATGAAGTCGATAGTCTAGCTAGAATGTATTTCAGCAGGCGAAATAGTTTTTTAATTGAAAAAACTTCATGTTCCATGTTTCCCAGTTCTATTCATTGACTAATCCATTCTTCTCCACAGATTTTTAAATGCCATTTTTTGCACAAAATGCTTACATGTCTTGTTTCTCTACTTCTAGTTTCTGTATTTCCTATGCTTCTGTACTGTTACTGATAATGTCTATTTTTGGACTTTCTACATTTCTGTACTGTTGCTTATAACATATATTCCTGACTTAGAACTCTGTTTTAGTTACTATAATTTAATAAAAGGATTCTATATTCACAAGTCTCCTCCATTAGTTGCCTTTTTCATCATCTTTATTATTTTTCCTGCATTTTCCTGGACATAATTTAAAATCCTTTTACACAGGTAACCCAGGGACTGTGGCATTTGGGCACTATGATTGATTGGAGTTGCATTAAAATGATACACTTTTGTCAGGCATGCTCCTGTAGTCCCAGCTCTTTAGGAGGAGAATCCCTTGAGCTACAAGTTCAAAATCAGCCTGAGCAACAGCCAAACCTTATCTCAAAATAAAAATAAAAAGGTAAACTTTTTAGATTAAATATCATTATAGTTTTTTTTTCTTTTTTTGTGGTACTGGGAATTGAACCCAGAGGTGCTCTACCACTGAGTTACATCCCCAGCCCTTTTTCATTTTTTTATTTTGAAACAAGGTCTCATGAAGTTGCCAAGGCTGGTCTCGAACTTAGCATCCTCCTCCCTTAGCCTCCTGGAGTCTCTGCAACTACAGGTGTGCACCACCACACCCAGCAAAATGTCTTCATACTATTAAGATTGGGGTTGGAGTGGTGGCTGGGCGGTTATGGCGCTTGCCTGGAACGTGCAAGTACGTGAGTTCAAACCCCAGCACCATGTACACAACAAAAGTCTCAGAGCAACAAAAGGCACATGAAAAACTAAATAACAATTGGGTTTGTTTGTTTTTTTTTTCCGCTCTCTCTCTCACTGTCCCACTCTCTTAAAAAAAAAAAATTCCCAATTAAGACGTGGCTCATCATTTATTCAAATCTTCCTCTATGGCCTGCAACAAGTTATTTTTTCTCACTTTATATTAAATATTTTTATTCAGATGAAAAAGCATTTTTCCAAATCTTTGTTTCTTTTGTGAGTGAAATCATGTTTTCCTTATGTTTTGTGGCTGATCATTACCAACACAGGAAAAAGCCACAGCCTGTTTTGTCTTTGTTTAATGTGGAATGCTTTAAAAATTGTGTCAGTCGAGTTATGCTAAACTTCATTATCATTTCAAGTTTTGTATTTATGCTGCCAATAAAAGCAAAGCAATACCCTTTTCTTTTCCAATATTTTATTTCACATTTTTACAAACATACATAAAGTTAAAAGAATTTTACAATAGTGACCTGTACATCTACCACTAACATTTTACTGTGGGTCTTTCTTTTACCATCTCCCTACACTACGTTTACCCTTCTCTAACAAATCTTCCATGCTATTGAAATAATTATCTAAACCAAAAAAAAAAAAAAAAGATTTTCAAAAGCTTTCTCTGGAATACAGGCCAAATAATTATTTTTTATTTAACTTTTTAGAGAGAGGGAATGAGAGAATCAATTTTATTTAGTTTTTCATGTGGCTTTTGTTGCTCTGACTCTTCCTTGTTGGAACCCATGTCCTTGTGCATGCCAGGCAAGTGCCTTAACCGTGGGGCCACTGCTCTAGCCCCTAAATTCTTTAGTTAGTATAACATACAAGTCCCTTCGCAAGCTGACCGCAACCCACCTTCTCAGTATCATTTCCTCTTTCTCACTATCGTACACCTCTTTTCTATGCACATTAAGTATACTTTGGGGAGTTGTTTTGTTTGTTTGTTTGTTTGGTACTGGGGATTGAACTCAAGGGGCCCTTTACCACTGAGTTATATTCCCAAGTCCCCGCCTCCAACTTTTTTTTTTAAGAGAGAGTGAAAGAAAGAGAGAGTTATTTTTTCATCTGGTGGTTGTTTTTCTTCCACTTAGTTATATATGTGGTGCTGGGTTTGGCCCTGAATCCTCGCACATGCCAGGCAAGTGCTCTACTGCTGAGCCACCTGTCCAGCCCTTTTTGTTTTGATTTTGAAACAAGGTCCCACTAAGTTGCTGTGGGGCTCACTAAATTGCTGAAGCTGATCTCGAACTTGTGATCCTCCTGCCTCAGCCTATCAAAACGCTGGGATTACAGGGGTGCGCCACCATGCCTGGCACATAGTGTCTTTACCGAACAGTCTTCACCTGGTCTTGCTGAAATCCTACTTACCAACTTCAACCCCACCATCAAGTTTTCCCAGAATTCTGCTGGCTTTTTTAGTTGCTTCCCGGAAGCTGGATTAACATTTTGCCCATGCATCAAAGTATGTTATAGACCTGGGGGTACAGTTCAGTGGTAGAGCACATGCTTAGCATGGATGAGGCACTGGATTCCATACCCATGCCCAGCACTAGCACCAAAAAATTAAAAAAAAAACCAATATAATATACACACACAGAGTAAATATGTATATATCTGTCTTCTCACTAGTCCATGTAATCATTAAAAGAAAAACAGTGTCTCTTCTTTTTCTGCACCCCTGCTTCCAGGTAGAGCACCTGACATATAATGGGGCTGCACCGTCCTTGGCAAAGGAGATAACAAGGCTCAAGGATGCTGGAGCTGTGTGGACCCCTCAGCACCCTGGAAGACTACCTCTGATGTGGGAAAGAGGAGTACCCACCTGTATGGGCATGCCCAGTTCCAGTTTCAGCCCAAAATAGGGATCAACAAAGATCGTAAGGATGGGTTCTGCGGGGTCCTGGGCAAAGTGTTGCAGAACGGCTTCATGCTCCTCCGTCCACACGGCACCCGCCAGTCCTGTCAGTGTAGCTCGGGAGAGGAAGAGTGGCTTCTACCAAAGGAGAGCAGACAGAGAGGAAGAGCAATCAGTTGTTAGAATGAGCCATTCTCCCCTCCACGATCACACACCACGACGTGGGAGATGAGAGGAAAAGCCACACAGGCTCAGAATTCGGAAGAGATAGCTGAGGACAACTGAATGATAGGTTTCAAGCTTTTGAAACAAGACAATAGACTCTCCTGCCTCTGAGAGCGAAAACAGAATGTGTCATAGAAGAAAAGGATGGGCTATTATCTTCCCAAGACATTTCATTTATGCCTGTAATTGTAAAAATGCATTCTCAAGCAACCCTCAATCTCAAAGGTAAAAGGGAATGATGGGAACATGTAGGATGTTAACCTGGATTAAGCAATTAGGAGCAGGGAGACGATGAACCAGAAAAGGGATAAGAGTACCAGAGCATTTTCTTCATAAAGCAGCCCCCGCAGATGCTAAAATAAGATACCAGGTTAAAGTCAATCGACAGAGCAGTAAGGGAGAAGTAATGGGTGGAGGTACTGAGAAGTTCCTAAGAACACATTGATAGAAAATAAATTATAACTGGTGACAGAAAAAAAATTAATTTGTAGAACTCTATTAAACAAATTAAGGAAACTGCAAGAGATGAAGATACAATTCAGTGAACTCAAAAAGTCACCCTGTTCTTTTTCCCGTTGAGGTCCTAGAAGATGAGAAGGATTTACTCTTGAAGTTTCCAAGACAATTTAATTGGCTTGTGATCTAAGATCTTTCCTATTTATAATATAGATGAACCAATGAGGAAAACACCAAGGCCCCAATACATAAATGGACCAAAGGGCATGAAAAGATGTGTCAAGTCATAAAAGACAGAAATATGAAGAAATGTTTTATTTCACTTCAAGTCAAAGAATACGGATACAAATAACAAAGACATCATTTAATGCCTATCATTTTTTAAAAATCCTTCCTAAATAGATAATCCTGGGATTTGGAAAGGGTTTGTTCCTAATGTGAGGGCAAAAAAATACTATGTTTGGAAAGCAACTTGGTTTTACTTTTTTAATTTATTTATTTTTTTAAAGAGAGAGAGGCAGAAGGAGAGAGAGAGAAAGAATCAATTTTATTTAGATTTTCATCTGGTTTTTATTTTTCCAACACAATTGTGTACATGGTGCTGGGGTTTGAACCTGGGCCCTCATGCATGCTAGGCATGTGTTCTACCACTGAGCCACTGCTCCAGTCCCAACAATTTGGTTTTTTGTTTGTTTGTTTGGTTGGTTGGTTGGTTTTGTTTTTTCAGAGAGAGAAAAAAGAGAGAACCAATTTTCATTTTTTTTTTCATCTGGACTTTGTTTCTCCAACGCTTAGTTGTACATGTGGTGCTGTGGTTTGAACCTGGGTCCTCACACATGCCAGGCAAGCGCTCTAATCACCAAGCCACTGCTCTAGCTCCAGCAACTTGGTTTTAGATACCAAAAACACTGGAAGTGCCAGTGCAGTGGCACATGCCTGTAATCCCAGCAACTCAAGAGACTGAGATAGGAGGATTGCAAGTTCAACACCAGCCTCAGCAATTTAGTGAGGCCTTAAGCAACTTAGTAACCCTGTCTCAAAATCAAAAAATAATAAGGGGGGCTGGAGCGGTGCCTCAGCGGTTTCGGCGCTTGCCTGGCAAGCACGAGGACCTGGGTTCAAACCCCAGCATCACGTACACAACTGAGTGTTGGAGCAACTAAGGCCATGTGAAAAACTAAATAACGTTGTTTCTCTCTTTGTCTCTCTCACAGTCCCTCTCTCTTTAAAAAAATAAATAAATAAATAAAGGCCTGGGGATGTGGCTTTGTGGTTAAGTCCCTTTGATTCAATCCTGGATACCAAAAGAAAAGAAAGAAAGAAAAAAAGAAAGAAACCTAAGGAGGAAAATAAGTTTTAGAAATTAGTATTTAATCAGGACAATATCATTCAGCTTGTTCAACTTGTTCTGATGTCCACCCATGAAACTAATCAAGGTTGACCCAGGGTGGGCAGAGAAACAAGAGCAGTTCCTCACTGAGCCCTCTTCTGGAGAGAACTGAGACCACTTTGTCTTATGGACTGGATCTGTATTAGTAGGCTACTAGCAAAGATTACATAGGAAGAAGTGACATTAGAAAGAATTCCCCTGGATCTGTGGTGAGTAGGCTACCAGTGAAGATTAAGAAGCAAGTGACATTTGAAAGAATTCCCCATACGCCTTTCCACCATTGATCCTTTGATTCACCAATCCAGGAGGAGAAATATTAGCCTCAGGGAAGACCCAAGCCTACCACATCTGTCTCAGTTGCCACCAATTGTTTCTGTACTTCAGGTTCCTCCAAAATTGGCTCTAGGAAGAACAAAGATACAGAAATGAGGGCATTGCTTTGAAAGTTAAACATGGTCACTATATTACCCAGTGATTCACTTCTAGGTATATATCTAGGTATATATCAGGTATAAACCTGAAAGCAGGGCTCACAGAGGTGTTGGTGTCTCAATAGGGGAAGGGGGAATATGACCCAAATCTCCATTAACACTATGAACAGATAAACAAAAAAATAGTCTTGTCATACAGTAGAATATTATACACCATAAAAAGGAATGAAGGTGTGATTCATGTTACAACATAGACGTAACTTGAAAACTCGCTAAGTGAAAGAAGCTAGTCACACAGACCACATTATTACAGGATTCCATGTATATGAAATGTCCAGCATAGGAAAATCCATAAAGATAGAAAAGAGGTTACGAGGTTCTGAGCTGGGGATGTAGCCCAGTGGTACAGCTAGTCTAGCAGGTGCAGGATCCTGAGTTTGATCCCCAGCACCACACACACACACAAAAATTAACTAATCAATTTAAGGAATAAAAAACAAAAAGCAAGGTTCTGATATAACTAGGAAAATGTAGGAGTCATCTACTGCCAATTTGTCAAGGTAGTTTTCTTTGATAGTGGTGATGGCCTCTTCATTCCCAGCTCTTGAAAAAAAAAAAAAAAGGTGGACTGATGTAAGTAAGGATAGCAGGGATGAAGGGAGTGAGAATTAACATTATTTCAGGCACTAGGTTTCTGGCCTTCCATTCTTCCCCCAGTCCTCTTCCCACACCAAGAAGTTGAAGCCTGAAGCCCACAGCAATCAGCCCTCCCTGCATCCCTCAAGCTGCTGGATGCTCCATTCTACCAAGCCTGCTCTGGAGTCCCACACCTAGAACCAGTCTCCTGTCCCTGGAGTGACAGTGATGTTTCCCATGCCCAAGGGTTGAAGGGAGGAAGGAACAGATGAGATGGAACCAAAAGACCCGGGGGAAGGACACCCTGACTGCCAGAAAGGAACACTAAGCAGGGAATGAGGCACAGAGCCCGAAGCATTGGAAAGATGGAACAGGTGATTCCAGGAGCTTAGTGGGGAGTGGGAGGGGCTGGTTCTCTTGGGAAATTTGCTGGCATTCCAGGTTTTGGCCAGGAACTAGGCCAGGAGAGGGAGACTGAGGCAATCTCTGGTGGAAACTGGTTTTGTGTTCTCTAATACAATGGATATAAAGTCTAAAAACATGAAGTACAATCATTGTATATGATGTTCATGGATACATATAGTAAAAAAAAAATTTTTTTTTCAGGGCTAAGAACCAAACTCGGGGCCTTGCACATGCTAGGCAAGTGCTCTGCCACTGAGCTAAATCCCCTACCCCTGAAAATTTTAAAAACAATATCAAGAATGATAAAGCCCAACACAGGACAGCACCGAATTCTAGAACAGAGGAGGGCCTGGGGAGGGCAAAGAGAGGGGTGCACTTGCTCTCATAATTTGGGGCATTATTATATTTTTTTCTCCATTCTTTTTTCTCTTCTGTCCGAAAATACAGGTCTATAGTCTCTTATCCAAAATCCCTCCTGTCCAGTATATTTCAGAATTTAGGATTGTAGGGGCTCAGGGCATGGTTCAGTGGTAGAGCACATGCTTAGCATAAGCAAGGCCCTGGGTTCAATCCCCAGCATCACCACCTCCTCCCCAAAAAATGGAAAAAAAAATTTAGAATTGTAATATATAATATAGTATGGTACTTAAACCCAAAATCTCACCGACAACCAAACTTTTACTATTATGAATGTTTCTGCAGCAGAACGTATGAATATTTATACTAAGCAGCTGAAACAGACTATAAATACCTTCATGTAAGTTTAGGAGGTTAGGTTTTACTACCAAATAAGTTTAGATGCCAAACCTTGTGTGTGGGGGGAACTTTCAGTTGTTGGAGCTTTTGAAAATTACAGAGAAGGAACTGTGAACCTGATTAGGATTCTGCTTTTAATGGGTACTGAAAGGCACTTTAGGGAGTAAAGGATATCAACTCAGATCTCAAAAGGGTGTCAAGGACTGGGACTGTAGTTCAGTAGTAGGGCCCATGCTTATATGCTCAAGGCCCTGGGTTCAATTCCCAGAACCACAACAAAAGAAGTGGGGGGAAAGGCTCTCTGCTCTTGAACCCACAAAATATTTTAAGTTCCTTCTTTCTCCAGTGAACAGACCTGTCCCATTATAGGCATTAATCTTAGTTTGAACGCTGCCTGAGAGGCCCCAGTCCTCTCTGAACCTCTACCCGGGTTGCTGGGCAGCTGAAAGGCTACACATCAAACAATAAAGAGGCTCAGGGCTGAGAGGAGAGAGAGCCTTGGTGTCTGGAGGTCGATGTATTCATTTCAAAGCTCCTTCCTTCCCTTTGTTCCCCAGTGGATTCTCCACACCAAATTGAACCTCCCTGACTTCTCTTCTCCCTACCCTTTCTCCTTCTGGTACCCAGCTTCTAGAAGTCATCCTCGTTTTAAACCTGCTTTCAGATAAGCACTTAAGAACTCAGAAGAAAAAAACGCTACACATTTCTAAGGTCCTGGATCCTAGATCAGGTTCCTGTGCCCCTGAACTGTTCTCCCACATCTACACTTAATCTGTTGACAAATAACATTAAAAGGGTAGCCGGACATGGTGGCACAAGCCTGTAATCCCAGCGACTCAGAGGCTGAGGCAGGAGGATCATGAGTTCAAAGCCAGCCTCGGCAACTTAGTGAGCCCCTAAGCAGCTTAGCAAGGCCCAGATTAAAAATAAAATATGAAAAGGGCTGGGGTTGTGGCTCAGGGTTGAGAATCCTTGGGTTCAATCCACAGTACAAAAATATATATATATATATGTATGTATATATATATATATATATATATATATATATATATATATATATATATATATATATATATATATATATATAGAGAGAGAGAGAGAGAGGGTATTCTAGGGGCTGAAGAAGTGGCTCATCGGTAGAGCATTTGCCTGGCATGTGCGAGGACCAGGTTCAATCCCCAGCACCACATATACAGCTAAGTGGAGGAAAAACAAAAACCAGATGAAAAAAAATAAAATAAGAGGTGGGGGAGTTGGAGCAGTGGCTCAGCGGTTGCAGCGCCTACCCGGCATGTACGAGGACATGAGTTCGTACCCCAGCACCACATACACAATGAAGTGTCAGAGCAACGAAAGCCACATGAAAAACTAAGTGGAATTGATTCTCTCTTTTTTTCTCTCTCTCACTGTCCCTTTCTCTCTCTCTCTCTTTTTTTAAAGGTATTCTAACTGGGAATGTAGCTCAGGGGTAGAGCACTTGCCTAACATGCACAAGACCCTAGATTTGATCTCCAGCATTGCCAAAAAAAAAAAAAAAGGCGGGGGCGGGATGGGGGATATTATTTCTCTCCATCTTAATAGGCTATTAGCAGTGTCAAGAAGCCCCGGATGAAAGGTGAGGTCCACATTTAGTTCAGTTCTGTCTATACTGGCCAGCATTCTAAGCAAAAGCCCACTGACAAATAACAGCAACCAAAAACCTTCCAAACCTGCTGGCTCCTGGATCAAAGCCACAGAGACAGCCCCTTTAAACTCTTTGCTCCCTCCATCTAGACTTCTTTTCCTGTCACCCTGAACCTGAACCTCCACAGTCTACCAAGTCCCTGCCAAAATGAGGGCGGAGATACAGGAGCCTTCAACAGATGGTGGAAAGCATCAGCGGGCTTAGGATTCAAAGGGTGGCAAAGCAGGATGAGTCTCCATGGTGATGAGCTTAATGGGAGAAAAACATTATTTGTTTTGCCACCCAGAGTGAAAATGGGAAAAAGGAAGAGATCAAACCCTCTGCAGTGGAGTGGGAGCAACCAGGAACCGTTGAAACGAGGAGGAAGAGGCTAGAGAAAGGATTGGCTGATGGACGCCTGGTGCATTGGTGGGAAATTTTAACAGAAAGAATAAGCATGAGGCTGGCTGGGAGGAAAATGCACAGAAAAAGGTACCCAGCAGCAGGGCTGGGGTCTGCTAAGTCCTCATGCCTGGGGCAGGGGGAAGGGGAGACGCAGAATCATGAGAACCTGCTTCTCACTCCTGAGACCCTCAGGATATACTAGCAGTCTACCTTCAAGCCCCTCCAGTTTCCCTCTACCTTCCACATTTAAGCATCCCCTGCCTTATAGGTACCCACCAGGCTCCTCCTTGAGGGGCTCAAGCTCAGGCTCAGGTTCCGGAGGGCCAGTGGCCTGGGCAATCTCTGGAGCCCGTGCGGCCAGAGCTGCCTGAGCAGCTCGCCCCCGCCGGCCTGCCCGGGAGCCTCCCCGGCTACTCGCTTTCCGTTTCTTCTCAGCTTTGGTGGACATCGTTCAGGCAAAACCTGTAGGTACACGGGTATGGGGAGTCCACCATCAGAACCCACTCCCCAAAAAGCCCCCTAATACACACAGTCCCTTTCAGACTCACAAATTGAACGAGACTCCCAATACAATCATATTTTCTGTGTATACCTACACCCTGCTCCCCAACAACAGACCTGAATTCAATAGGGGCCATGGAGGTTGGGGGTATAGCTTAGTGGTAGAGTTTAGCATGTTTGAAGCCCTAGGTTCAACCCCAAGCACTGCAAAAGTGAATAAATAAATAAAACTGGGGTCTTAGAGTCCTTTCTTCCCCCCCCCCCGGGATACCCTACTTTCTTTACAGCATTGGGTTAAAAACCAAAGTCAGGCTGTTTATAATAGCACACCTGCATCCCAGTGGCTCAGGAGGCTGAGGCAGGAGGATTCTCAGTTTGAGGCCAGCCTGGGGAACTTAGTGAGATGTTGTCTCAAAATAAAAAGGGCTGGGGATATATGGAGATGTAACTCAGCAGTAGAATGCCCTTGGGTTCAATCCCCAGTACAAGAAAGAAAGAAAAAAGAAAGAAAGAAAGAAAGAGAAAAGAAATGAAGGTCAGTCTCTCAAGGCATTAATAATATGTGGAATATAAAGATAATGAACAACCCACTAATGAGAGTTTAGGAATCCCTGTATCTACCCAGGGGTATGGAGAATGTACAATAATCAAAAAAAAGATCTTTCAAACAGTCCTCTAGGGCCCTTGGGTGAGTGAAAGATGACCTATGGAAGGGAAGACTATCCCCAAGTACCCTGCCCTTTGTCAACACATCAAGTCATTGAAGCAAAAGAAGATAGTTTTCCTATGTATCTCCTTAGTTAAATGGAAAAATGCTCCTCTTACCCACATTAAAATCTGCAGCAGCCTTAAACAAAGAAGAGTCGTATTTACTATTCATCTTTTTAGCTTTTAACTACTGAGGGGCATGAATCTGTTTTGTGTATAATGAGAGGATTTCTTAGCACAGTTGGCTGACTCTACTAACTGATAAGATCAGGATCATTTAACTCCAAATGCCCTGGGAACAGAATGAAGTTGGAAGAACAAAAGTCATCCAATAATGAATCGTAAATTGTATAATGGGGAAAGGAAATGAAGGCATAAAGGAAGGCCCAGTGGTCTCCTTTCTAAAAAGTAGGAGGATGTCAGAAAACAGGCATCTCTGACAGGTGTTCAGAACCTTAAGAGCAGCTCTGTGTGGTGGTGCACACCTGTAATCCCAGCTACCTGGGAGGCTGAGGTAGGAAGATCCCAAGTTCAAGGCCAGCCTCAGCAACTTAGTGATACCCCGTCTCGAAATAAAAAGGGCTGAGGATGTAGCTCAGTGGTAGAATGCTTGCCTAGCATGTGTGGCACCAGGTTGTCCCCAGTTTGGGGGGAGGGAACCTAAGGGCTATGTTGGACTGTCTGTGCATTCCCTCTTCATTCAACTGTACCCTGACAGCCACCTGTGGCCTTCCTTCCTCATCCCCACAGGCTGCCACAGACATTGATCATAGGTTATGAATTTCAAACTTGAAGGATTTGTACTTTGCTCCAAGGAAAAATGTTCTGTTAGGCCAACAAATCAATAAAACCAACTGTGGCAATGTCACTTCCTCCACCAGCCTCTAGAGAAGCATCAAGCTTCCCTTTGCCTCAGACTGGAGCCTCAGGAGCATTCTCTATGGGGCTGACCCATGATCCTGCACCTCAGACCCTAGGAGCCTTGGGACTCACTCTATTAGTGGGAAATACCTCAGTGGCCTCTCCTTAAACTGGTTACCAGGAGGCAAATTTCCCTTCACAAAAGCTTCCCACACAACTGTCACAACTGTCCCCTCTTCTTCATTGCAACCCCAATTGCACCTTCTTGTCCCTCCTCCCCCAAAGGGATCCCTTCTTCCTCTCCACCAACAACTGTCCTTTCACTCCCCCTCAACTGCCCATTTCTCTTCCCCCACTTCTGTTCCTTGCGCTCCCCTCCCCCTCAACTGCCCTCCCTCCACCCCTCCCCCACAACTATCCACGCTGCCCCTCTGTCCACAGCTGCCCCTTCTCCCCTACAACTGTCCCTTCCTACCCTCTCACTACTGCCCTTTCTCCCCAGCACTTCTTCCCTCTGCCCCAACACACACCTCGCGACGCCGACCCTCTCCTCCCCAGAACCGACGGATGGGGCCACACCAGCTAAGAAGTTGCCCCGCGTGGCTCTCCCGGCCCGCGCCTGCACGCGTCGCCAAGGCAACCCCTGGCAGGGAGGAGTGAGTGGCGGGTGCGGGGAGCCCGCCGCTTCTGCTCATGCGCTGTGGATCCTCACTCCGCGGCCCAACCCCGCGCGGGTCTTCCCTGAGTGGACCCAGGGCAAAAGGGCTTGGGGACTAGGGGGAAATAACCGAATGTGGCTGGCCAGGAGGTATAGGGGCCCGAGTGTGAGGACCAAGTTGGAAGGTCTGGGGCTGGAAACAAAGCGCTATAGTCTCGCAGGACATTGAAAAAACGTGGGAACCCAAGGGTCCGAACCCCGCTCCCAGGTGTGTGGGCTCCAGCCCGAACGGGTCCAGCAGATGGCGCCCGGTGTCCCGCCAGCGAGGCTCATTCACCATCTAAAAGGTGCTCCAGGATTTCCAGGCAGCCGTGGCTGCAGCTGGGTCCGGGGAAAAATCCGGGGCTGGAGCACCCCTGCCCTCCAGCTCCTTTCCCCTTCTCAGTCCGGACTGGGGTCTAGGATTCCAGGGTGTCGCGGGCGGGGGAAGGGAAGGAAGACTGGAACTGGAGTTTTGGGAAGTGGAGGTTGACTTTGGAAAGCATCTATGGTTTTGGGGGGGAACGGGAGGCGGGGACTCCCTGGGGAAGGTGACCGGGCCGAGGAGGGGCTTTGCTCTCCATAGGAACAAAGGCTTGGTTCTGGGGAAAGGAGAGGAGGGGGTTGTAGAGGAGGGGCAGACCCCAAAGGGTGCTAGGGGGCGCTGTAGGCCGGGGCCGCTAGAAGACACCTAGAAGACCACGCTGTACCTGGGCCGCGGAGAAGCTTTGGGGAGACGTGGGAAACACAGGGAGGAAGCAGAATCAGGGGGATGGGGAGACGCGCTCCCTGCTTCCATCAATAGTGCCTAATTAAGACAAAGCCAGCAGCTAGCCCACTGATTACATTTCCATGAGGAACTAAATTGATGACATTTTCTTTGCTGGATGAGGAGAGAAGCTAGCACCTCAGTTCCCCCTTTTTCTGATCGGTGTTCACACCTGACAGGTCTTATGCCAATCTGGCCTTGTCAGGAATGGCAGTCCGTGGCACCAGGAAGAGAGGGTGGATTAATCCACACCTTGACCTCACCATCCCACCTACTCAGTCTTTATTTTCAGAAGGCACAACCCCTGGCCTTGCCCCATTCACCATCACTACCATTATCCTTAAGGCAGTTTCCTGGCTCTGATTTGTGGCCTCCAGCCTGATCCAGACTCCTGTTGCTGAGAGCAGAGATTGAAGGAAAGAAAGGTACTGCCACACCCCAAAACTAGATGCATAGCAAGCAGGGCAAAGATGGGACATGTAAGTGATCTTCTAACCAGATGGCAGAAAGAGGGGATGTGATTGGTCAGAACCCCTGGGAGAAAAGCCCCAAAGGAGTAAAATTTGAGGGGGGGCATGGGGTGAGGAGCCTCAAGGGCAGCTTCATAAGTCCCTCAGGGAGAAGAACTTTGCATAGATCCCATTTCTTTTCTGACTCCCCTCTTAACTGTGGCTGTGCCTAGGGATCCCAGCCCCCCACATTATGCTAAATAGGTAATCAAACATCTTGCTTCGCTAATTACTGCTCAATCCGATTAAACACTGCTGAAGCTCATCAACAGAGGTGGAGGTAGGGGGGAGGAATGAAGGGGGGAAACCACAGCTGTGATGGGGGTCTTGTCCCCAGGGGTTGTAGGGGACAGCTGAGAACAGCCAAGGTAGCAAGACTGAGCACCTTCCAAAGGAGAGGAACAGAACAGTTGCACTCTCAAGTCCCTTAATCTTGTGCATCCTCCCAGCCGCAGGCTTTTCCCTCTGCCTGGAACCTGCATCACCCTCAAGACTCGGGCATCCGGCCATTCCCACAGCTCCCACACACTCCCTTGTCCCACATTTAATAAGTTCTGTTCTCTCATTGTCAATATTTGATTTCTCAGAGCCATCTCCACGGAGAGGGGAATGGGGGAAGTCTTCCTTTCTTCCCCCCTACCTTGGCCCTCTCTGGCCCATCCCCAGTCCCTTTGTGCCCCCAACCTTCTCTGAACCTACTGACTTAATGAAATGATATTAAAGTCTTAAGCAACTCCAAAAAGAATGGTTGTTATGGTGAAGGGAGTGGGCAGGACGCCTGGGTCCCTGAGGGGAGCAAAAGTTGAGTAGAGGGAAAGGGAGCCAGAGGCTAAGGTCTAGGGGCCCCAGTCTCAATGGAGAACATCAGATTTGGGTAAGCTGGGATGCCAGACTTCCAGATCTTAGTAGGAAGCAGGACATGAGGGCTGGGGGCTAGGAGAAGGTGGGAAGAGAGAAGATATTCAAAGGGTCAAGATCTTAGTCCAGAGCATCTATCAGGATGGGGAGGCCAGGCAGCAGGAACAGGGCCTCTATGCCAATAGCCTCCCTGCTGATTGTGCTCTGGGCCAGTCCCGTGAGAACCAGAATGGATTCCTCTGCAACCCTGCCCCATCCCTCTTTCCCTTCCCAAGCAGCCCCCCACAGGTGATTTGTAGCTGATGCCCCCAGGATGGCAGGGGCCAGAATTGTCATTCCATGACATGAAACACCGAGAGCTTCCAGAGAGGAGAACAGAGGCCAAGGAATGGGAAGCCAAGCACCACCCCCACTACCCCCTACCCACCCCATCTCACTCCCCTGGGGACCCTGGCCCAGCCCCAGTCCCCTTGGGGTGGTGGGAATGTAAGGACATTTGGCCGGGGCTGATTGATGAGGGAGGAGGCAGCCACTGGGCACTGAGGCTGCTGTTTGCTGAGCACACAGATTCCTCCCCACTCACCAGCTGCCACCCCCTGAGGTTGCTCAGTTTCCCCCCATACCAGCCACTGGGTTTGTGGGGAGCTGATGCCTGAGTTTCTGATGGCAACAGGGGATAAGAAGGAGAACCTGGCTTAATTTCCTATGACAATCAGGAGTACCTGGGACTGGTCCTCTCAGAAGCCCCTCCAGTACTCTTCCTTGCCTGCCATCTTTCAAACTCCGCTCTCCATGCACAGTTGTTATTGCCATTCATTCTGCATCCTTGTTTGTTTTTTTTTCTCCCTGTCCTCACCCTATTCTCTGAGCCTATGCCAGCCAGTTCCCTGCTTCCAAACCACACTGCAATACTTCTCCCAGCCTGCCTAGAGGCCTTGAAACTCTCTGCAAGAAGGGAGATCTCTATGTCTGTGGTTGCCCGCATAGCCCCTTAGGAAGCTCCATTATTTTCATTCTAAACTAAAATTCCAGATGCGATATCAATCATTCCCCCTTAGAAAGTCCACAGCAAGCTGGGCATATGCACGCAATGCCAGCTACTTGGAGGCTGAGGCAGGAGGATTGCAAGTTTAAGGCCACCTTGGCAACTTACCAAGATCCTGACTCAAAATAAAAAAATTAAGAGAGCTAGGAATGTAGTTCAGTTTTAGCCCCTGGGTTCAATCCCCAGTTTAAAAAAAAAAATGAAAAGAAAAAATTCCACTGCAAAATCCTCCTTGGCCACATTTCTCTTTTCTCTCTTTTCATTTCTTTTTTTTTAAATCGATTTTATTTAGTTTTTCACGTACTTTTTGTTGCTCCAACATTCTGTTGTGTACGTGGTGCTGGGGTTCAAACCCGTGTCCTAGCATATACCAGGCAAACACCGGAAGTGCTGCAACCACCAAGCAACCAGGCCATTTCTCACCCCAAGTGGAATTTGTATCCTCAGCAGCTTCCTTTTGGAAAGATGGCAAAATTTGCACTTCTGTCTTCAGCTCAGCCCTCAGAACAGCCCTAATCCTATGCTATTTGGGACAGCTTTAGCTTCATAGTCCTCAGCCCACTTGGTCCCTTTACTTTTGCTCTGCCTGCCTATTCTGAATTCTGTGCTTTGGATTTTGTGTCATAACCTCCCCCCAAAGCTCAGAGTGTCACCCTTGCCCTCCCAGATCTTAAAACATACTTTAAGAAAACACAATAAATTCACAGGCACTCAGGAAACAAAGGAGAGGGAAGGAAGACTGAGCTAGATCAGCTTCCTAAATGGGGCTTTTAGACCCTAAATGACTTGCTCCCCAACAGACTGAGGCTAGGGAAGAATGGAACACATCTGGAACGTTTGTATGGTGTGATGACCTTCTTGCTGTTCCCAAACACACCAACATTTCACTTCCATGTCTTTGTCTTTGCCTTTGCGTTCACTCTGTCTGGCACACACTTCCTCATATAGTGCCTGACTTACTCCTTAGTATTTCAGGTCCTCAGTGTTTCAGTTACTGGTTATTTCAGAGGACCTTCTTGACCTCCTAACCTGAGTATTTCCCTGTTACTTTCCATCTCCTGCTCCTCTGTTTTCTTTATATCACTCTTTACTACCTGAAATTGCATTACGCTGTTCCCCTTCAAAAAAAAAAAATGTAGCCAGATGCAGTGGTCCATGCCAGTAAATCCAACAACTTGGGAGGATGAGGCAAGAGGATCACAAGTTCAAGGTCAACCTCAGCAACTGAGACCCTTTCTTAAAAAGTAAAAAGGGCTGGGGATGTAGCTCACTAGTGAAGTGCCTCTGGGTTCAATCCTCAATACCAAAAATAAAAAACTATGGGCTTCAGAGATAGGGGTGTGGTTCAGTGATAGAACACTTTTTTTTTTTTTAAAGAGAGAGACAGTGAGAGAGAGAGAAAGAATCAATTTTTATTTGGTTTTCAAAGCTTGACACTTCGTTGTGTATGCAGTGTCGGGGTTTGAACCTGCATCCTTATGCATGCCAGGCAAGTAACAGAACCACTGAGCCACTGCTCCAGCCCCAGTGATAGAATACTTGCCTATCATGTGGGAGGCCCTGGGCTCAAACCCCAGTGCCCTCGAAAGGGGAGCATAAAAATCTTAAATAAGTAACCCCTCCCAGCAAAAAGATGTGAACTTCACGAAAGCAGGGACTTTGTCTTATTTACCACATACTCCCAGTGCCTGAAAGAGGACCTGGTACCAAGTAGACATGATGCTGAGTGACTGAATGAGTGGACCAAGAAACGAATGTCTTCTAGCCCCTCTATTCTTTTTGTTGTGGTTGTTAGCCTAGGAGTGTGTTTGTGTACTTGCACCCAGAAAGCTAACAGGATGTCATGTGTCATTCTGCATGGAAAACAGCATTTTTAAAAAGCTCAAAAGATTCGCAAGTCACTGCACTCTGGAAAGGCTGTAGGTGTCGTGTTGTTAATGTCAGGCGGTTGGCGGGGAGTCTGCGGATGGCAGTCCTCTGAGGGGGTGTGTCCCAGGGCACTGTGGGTATGTGCTGTTCCTCTCCCCAGCTGTGCATCTGTCCCCAGGTGTCTTCCTGTCTCTCAGCCTGTTATGATGTCTTGGCTGCTTTGGTGAGGTGTTCATCAGGGAGACTATCCCCACTTTTCTTCCCTCTTGCCTCTCCACCTGTACCTCTAGATGTATGTGTCAGGGGGAATCTCCTTTTGCTCCCTTGCCCCCTCACACACACAGCTCTGCCCCAGTCTTGGACCCCTCCCTTTCGCAGTATGCCCTGTTGCTGGGCTCTGGGTTGCCATAGTGACGGTTGCCAAGTCCCTGAGGCTGATAGCCAGCGATGGGGCTGTCGGCTCCATCCACGCGGGAGGCTGAGGGGGGCTTCCCATTGTGTGGAGAAGGGGATGTTGCTAAGACAACCAACCCCCACTAAGGGCCAGGGACCAGCCCTTCTACCCCCCTGGAGCCTCCCCATCTCAGGCTGCTCCAGTGTGGGCTCAAACAGCCCAGCACCTGGCCTCCCAGTTATCAACTCCCTTCCTGAGTGGCCTGCACCTCTTAGGACCCAGACCTCTTGCTGAGATAAGGAGAAGGGTCCCAGTGGACAGAGGAGGGGAAGGAAGACCCCCTGACCTCCAGGCAGATGGGAGACAGCAGGAGGGGACCTAAAGTCAGGGGCAGGGTGGGGAGGGCAGAGGTTGTGACCCCTGCTGACTCGCTCCAGTGATGCTCCTGACGGCTGCTTTTGTGGATGGAGAATGGAGCTGAGTCTGGGGGGTTGGGCACCTTGGCTTTTGGGGGAGAAAAGCCTGGGCTATGGGTATCCAGGCAGTCAGGAAATGGGCACTTGACATGACTCCTTACTACTTTCTGCAAATCAGCTACATCCCTTCTCCTCACGTGAGTCCCCAACAGCCAAACTCTGAGTCAGAGGTGCCTTGGGTAGGGGTGGTAGGAAACACTTGAACATGTGACACATTTTCACCACTTCGATCCTCACTGCAACTTGCCTCACCTCCCAGGTGCTGTGGTTTATAGTAAGACACTCAGTCCCCATGTGCGACGATATAGTCACATATATCCTCCTCTGAAAGCACTGGCAGCCCCCTCCCACCTGGGTTCTTCTCTGTTCCCTGGAGGCGCTTGCCTTCCTCCTCAGCTTCTCTCCCAGCCCAGCAACGCCTACTTCACCACTCCAACTAACTTTCTCTCTACCCATTCTCCTTGGCTTCCTGTGATCCAACCCTCAGCTCCAAAGCCATTCTATCACCAGATTCACACCCAGTCATTCTCCAGTCTTCTTGTCAACTTTTGAAGTTTTTTATTCTTTTTTTGGTTTTTGTTGTTCAAATTTCCCTTTTACAGTAAAACTATTGAGGTGACGGCTGTTTCCCGCCACCTCCCCCATGGCAATATCAACTTCCTGTTCCCTTGGAAGGAGCTGGGAACTACAGCCCCAGAGAGATGACTTGCTCTCTGGTAGACAAAGCAACCATCTTGGCTGGTGAACGAGGTGGCCAACTCAGTGCCCAAGGGCAGCTTTGATCTAATAAAATTGAGCTGGGAGGAAACTGAGGCAACAGCCAATTGAGTACTAGAAGGCAAGAAGAGGTATAGGCTGGTCACTGTGGAAACAGCAGCTGTTGCTAAGTACCACTGTCAGCTAGGCCAGTCTAGGTAGGCCACCATTTTGGTCACTAAGAAAGGAGCTGTGTTGAGTTTGAAGAGAGGATGGGGATGAACAAGACAGCCATCTGTTTACTGGGGAAGAACACATGGGCTCTTGGGGTAGTTCTGTTGATTAACAAAGATTATATTGGGATACAGAAAGGGAAGAACAAGACAAATTGGACCTGCCACAGGAGATGGCAGTCATCTTAGCTGTCCTAAAATCGCACAGAGCACAAGGGAAGGGAGATCCTGGGAAGTGCCACTGAATACTAGGAAAGTCCTCCTCAGTCCACCTCTGTCCTCTTATAGTAAGTTCCAGCTTCCTCCTGAAACAGGAAGTTCCTCCTGCCCTTTTCTCCACAGGGTAAGAACCATTCACCTCCCACCCCCCAAGCCCCCAGACTAAGCCACTTGGAGTTCCAGCCAGACCACTTCCTATTTCAGAAGTGCTACTTCCTGTCCTGGATGAAGGCACTTCCAGTTCCTGCTGCACTGCTTCTGCCACTTTCCAGGCCATTTCTGTCCAGGCCTGGTCACTTCTTGACTGGAGCAAGTCACTTCCTGTTCCAAGTGGCCCATTCAGCATCAGACCACGTCCACAATGTCCCAACAGGTTCATATCTTGCTATCAGCCACTGGACAAAATGGGACACTTCTTCTCATGGTAGCTGTCATGACCCAACCACCCCAAATGGCTGGAGTAAGTATGGAGAGGCCTGGGGCAGGGCAGAGAAGGAGGTCCTGCTGCCCATGCCCTGAGCTGGGGTGGAGTGCCAGAGCCTTCCCCGTAAGGCCCCCATTTTTGGCAGACTGAGGGGAGCGGTTGTATGAGAAGTCAGAAGGGAGGCCAAGAGCTAAGGGGAAAAATGCTTTGACACCCCCACCCAGGAGTTGGGAGAGGCACAGGAGAAGAAGCCAAGAGGGTAAAGGAAGATGTAAGGAGGAGGATTCTAGGGAAGAACAGAACAGACCTAGAGACAGGAGAGAGGGAAAGAATAGGAGATAAGAGAGAAGAGAAAAACTGTGAGAGGCAGAAAGAAAGAGGTGCCAACCAAAAGACAGACCATTCCCGCCCCTACTCTGGGTGGGTGAGGGAGACAAGAACATCTGGGTCATGGTCAGAGAGGAGGCTGAGCCTGTGCCCCTTCCCCAAGGGATATGGAGACAAAGGGGTGCCCATGGCTGAATCAAGGGCAGGAAGGGGTGAAACGGAAGTCTTAAGGGATCCTAAAAGTGGAGACGAGGGCAACAGCCAGGAGGAGTAAAAGAGCTGGTGGGGCAAAAGGGGCCAAGGAAATGCCAGAGGTGTCCCTCAAACCATGAATTAAACTGAAGGAGCACCCCAAAAAGGGCTGGATTCAGGAGAGCCAGGTGGGAGGAGCCCTCATACCTTGTAGTAGATGTTTGGAGGGCTCTGGGGGGGCCCATCCTGCACGATGTACACAGGATGCCCATAGTCACCACTCACCTTCTCATAGTGGGGACAAAAGGGGGGATCTGCAGCCCCACCACCCCGCAGAGCTATCCCTAGCTCCCCAGGCTCAGCCTCTCGAGGTCCCATTCCACCTCCCGACCCCAGGCCCAGAGACCCTCCTCTCCCAAAGGAGCTGGGACCAGGGTGGCGACTCTCCGAAGGCTTGGCCCGCCGTCTCCGCCAACACATGGCACCCCCAGCCCCTGCCACGCCCAGCAAGAGCAGCGCCAGCCCCCCCGCTGCCCCAGCCACTGCGGGCATGCTGGGAGGGGGCAGGGGGCCTTCAGCACCCCGGGAGGTTGCATTGCTGGTGGGGTCACCTGGCAGGGAAGGGGTGAAGGAGGAAAGAGGGGGAGGGGCTGAAGGAGCCACCTGGACATCTGGACACCCAGCCCTGGGGGTCCCCATGGGCTTCCCCAGCAGTGTCCAGGCCCCCTGGGAACCCCATCTCCCCTCCCCCCACACCCCACTCAGAATCCAGGTGTCCAGCCCTGCAGCTCCCTGCCACATAGTCCTCCCCACTTCTCTGACAGCACTGATTGAAGCACTGACTTGGCTAATTAGTTCTAATTGAGTCTTTTCCTCATTTGGCTTCCATTCCCCTCCTACCCTCCCATCCTCTCTTATCTTTCCTGTATCGCCACCCCCGAAATGGGAGAGGGAAAGAGAAGGCAAAGGTAGGATGGCTAGGGTCTGAGAGCAGAGAGGGCAGGGGTTAGTCCCCTGGTTCCTACCTGGCATGTTTCCTTTCCCAGGCTCTAGGCTGTGGGCTGCCCCTCGGTCTCTCTCCATGGGCATTTCAGACACAGGTTTTCGGGGAACAGCCCCTCCTCGGGGACCTGGAGATGGGGAAGACCCAAGAGATGGGGGCTGAGACAACTGCCCCTGACCATGGTGGTACTGCCAGGAACTCCCTCAGCTCCTAGCAGGTACACTCCAGCCCCACTCACTTTGTCCCACTCGGAGAAGCACCTTCATGCCTCTGGTTAGGCACACACCTCCCTGTAAGCTCTCCAGGCCTTCCCGGGTCCCATCAGATGTGGCTGGGAGAAAAGAGCAGAGGGAGAGGTCGGCACTCCAGGCTTTAATCCCTACTCTGTTCCCATGCCCCGGTGGGAAGGCACAGGGGTGTCCCTCTTGATTCCAATGGTCCCCCTCCCTCACCAGTACCAGGGACAATCCCCCACTTGACCCTACCCTCTGCCCAGCAGTACCAATTATGTAGTAATCATGGTGTGAGCGGAACTCATGGCCCCAGAGGTTAGGGCTGTACTCCTGGAACTTGATGGTGAACCGAAGATCCAGGTCTGGCCGATCACAAGTGAGAAGGAGGTTTGGGGCAGGGGGTGCCTCACAGCGCCGGCCCTGGGCACCCCCTACCAGATACAGCTTGTAGAACTCATAATTAGGAGAGGAGTGTGGGCCAGGTGGTCGGGCCCGGGGGCAGAGCAGGTCTAGCCGGTCCCCAATCTGAGGGTAGAGCACATAACCACCCTCTGCCTGGAACCTATGAGGAGAAGGGCAAGGTGGGCAAGGAAGAGATGTCAGGGGTGTGGCCCCCAGTGTCCCCTCCCTCACCCATAACCCTCCAGGACAGCAATGCTCAGTGCCCGCCTGCCTTTGTCTGAGTGGAAAGTCTGTTCTTCGAGCACAGGCACCAAGGACTCTCTGCAAGCTCACATCAGAAGCAGCAGGAAGCCAGGCTCAGAGGTCTCCTGCCCCTTGGTGTGCCCAAATGCACTCTTCAGCCCGCCCTCACCACATGCACACTGCCATCTCCCGCTCCATCACTGGCGCCGTTGCCATGGTGACAGGATGCCAGTTACCAAGGAGCTGGCCTCTCTGGAACCACACAGCCCACCCCTCCCAGGTGATTTCACTATGCCATGGCAGGCAACCATGGGGGCAGAGCCTCCCATTCTCCAGGCCACCACTATATTTCAGAGCAAAGGGGTCAAGATAGGGGGGTGGAGGAAGGGGTGTGGAAGGTGATCCAGACCAGTGTCCCAAGTTAGCCAGTTAATGGGACAGGAGGCAAATGTCTGGTTTGGCAATATTAGGTAGGGCTAATGGGAATGAGGGTGTGGAGTCCAGCTGCTCGGATCATTCCCTTGTTAAGTTCCCCAATGCTGGGGCTCAGACTTCCTGGAGAAAAATGCTCTATCACTTTGGAGTTGAAGTAGTTGACTTTTCTAACCACAACTAACATCTTCAGGGCCAGTGGGCTGGGGCACCTACTAACCTAGCACAACCACAAATGTGCCTCCCGGCACCTCCCTGTGCCTTCATAGCTCAGACAGTTTCTCAGGTCTGGCTTCTGGACTCCCAAATGATCCACTCCCTCCCTCCCAACATTCCAAAGAGCCCCCCAGGACACCCTAACTGCCTTCTGTCAACTCTTTCAGATAAAGCATAATTTATGTCCTCAAGCTGTACTAGATACTCAAACTGTAGCCCCAAGTTGGGTGGGACAGCCTGAACAAAGAAAAGACATTGAAATTATCCCCAAAGAGATATGGGAGGGAGGCAGGAATGCCAGTACAGGGAAGTGAGAGGAAGGCTAGGAAGTAAAGAGAAGAAAAATAATCCTAGCCCTCCTTTCATGAACATATACTATGTTCAAATACCTCCAACCCTCATTACAGCTGTCAGAATTGAGAGTACAAACTCAGAATGGTTAAGTGACATGCCCAAGGCCACACAGCTGAAAGTGGTAGAGCTGGGACTAAGACAGAGGATTTGATAAGCTCCAAAGCACACCACCATCCCACGGCTTCCCACAGCCTCCCTAGGGAAGTGGTTTTGGAAATACAGAACACTTTTGCTAATGGGAATGGAAACTGCGTCGGAGGCAAGGCACCCAGATGATCTCCCCAAGGTTCTGTCCTACGCTGCGGGACTTGAAGTTTCATCTGACCCCTGGCTTCTTTTCAGAGCAAAGGAAGCATGGAACAGAGTCACCAATGGAAGTTTGCAGAACCCACAGGGGGAGGGAGCAACAGAGTCTTCAGAACTATGGAGGCAAGATGGAAAGAAGGAAGCTTGAGGGTATTCAAGGCTTCCTCCAGAAAGAAGTCCCCAAGAATATGTTCTGGCTGAGAAACGGTTCATCCAGAGTTCACCAACCCTCTCTCTGGTTGCAAGCAAGAGTTGGGAGATAAGACCATGAAGAGTCAAAAAGCCATGGGGAAGTTGTTCCCAGAGCCCCCACGCTGAGCCCCCTTCCCTTCCAACACTGAGCCCCTTCTGGGAGCAAGGCACCTCTGCCTTCCCCTCAGCGCCTGAGCAGCACCTACTCATCGACTCTCTCCTGAGGGCTGACATTAACCAGGCTCCCTCCAAGCCCGCCCAAGGCAGGTTTCCCACAGTTCCAAATAACCACTCCACTGCCCTCCGCTGCCCATGAACTTTTTATCTTTGCCCCTTTGGGGTTTCTAACCTCCTGACACATGGACATCAACCACCCACCTCCCACTCTGTGTGGGACCCAAGAATCTGGCTCCTGGAGATCAGTGCTCTCTAGTAACCACATCACCTCACATCAGGGCTTCACCACCTTCCCTCTAGCCTCCTCCCTGCTCAGGGAACTCAGGCCCCAAGTCCCCAAAGATTCCATACCCCTGACCACAGGATGTGGGGTACCCCAGCCCCAGGCCGCTCACCTCTTGTTCGCGGAGTTCCAGTAGACAGGCTCCAGGCTCAGCCCGGACACCAGCCCCAAAAAACCCAGCAGCAACAGGGCCCCGGCTTTCACGCCCCCCGGCCCAGGATGGGGGGCCCCCATGACCCCGCCAAGGCCTGGGGGGCGGGGCACCAACTCCCCCAAAGTCGCTCACCCCCAGGGGTGACTGCCTGGCTGCCTGGCTGTGGAGCGAAGATCGCGTCGGTGAGTGGCTGATGCCCCCAGCTCCCACTCGGACCCGCTTCCTGCTCTGCCCGCGCCCGGGTTCCAGAGCGTTCAGCCCCACAAGAGCCCTTCCAGGGGCCGTCTGCAGGCGCCCTACGCTCCCGGGGCCCACGCGCCAGCACCCCGGGAATTGTGCGCCGGCCTAAGTGGGGGACTGGGGGACCCGGGGACCAGGCGGGGGCGGCATGGGGCGCCGGGCGAGAGAGCGAGGATCGGGACGCCGAGCCGGAGCCCCAGCCTCGCCGGGATTGAGGGCAGCGGGCTAAGGGAGGAGACCAGTCCCGAGCCCAGGAGGGGGGAGTTAAAGGAGAGGCGGGGAGGGGGAGAGGATGGTGGAGGGAAAAACCGGAGCTGGAGCTGAGGCGGAGCGGGCGACAGCATCCCGCGGCCCACGCCCCCCACACCTCCCTCACCTCGCGCACCTCCCGCCCGCCGCGGCCGCCTCGCCCGCCGCCCCGCCTCGCTGCCTGGCGCGGTCTCTCACGCCCGCTTTGTCTCTCGAGTCTCGGTCTCTGAGTTGCTAAGTGTCTCCCCTCCTGCCCTCCGATAGCCTGGAATCTTTCTCCGATCCAGAAAGGCTCTCGCCCTCTCCACCCCGAGGAACCCACCCCTTTTACTCCCGCAGCCTCCACCTCCTCCATCCCAAAACAACATCGCTTTTCTGGGGCGGCCTGGAGAGAATAATAACCTTGATGGCTAGGCACTTCGCAAAGTGTAGCTGAGTTGATCGTCACGACTACCTGTGCGAAGTAGGAGGGGCAAAGTTACCGATCCCATTGTAGTGAAGAAGAAATCGAGGTTCAGAGAAGGACCCCATGACTTGCCCAAGGTCACACAGGGAATCTGGAATAAACCCTCAAACCAAATCCAGGATACTGAACTCCCATTCCTGGGGTTCTTTTGTTCCCGGATCCATTACTGTTATCTGGGGCTCAGGTGAAAGACAAGAAATGAGGGAGTAAACGTAAGCCCCTCTTAGGTCGTTATGGGGGGAAGTGAGATGGGAGAGAAGAAAAGGGGGTACCTACAATCGCAAACCTACACTCCTCTGGAAGGGCTGTTTCCAATTATCCTGGGGGAAGGGAGGTGTTCCCTTTTTGGGTTTAAGAACCCGGCTTTCAGCACCTCCTGGAAGGGGCGACATTCCTCTTTCCCACTCAAGCCTCCACAGGCCTTCCCATTCCCTTTGTGAGGTCCCCAATCACATTCCCTGATGACAGTATCTGGTCAAAGACCCCTTCTTAGTGTTTGGCAAGGTGTGTGTGCGGAGGGAAGAGACCAGCACCAGCTGCAGAATGAAACCCCTCACCCTTGTCTTGCGTCTAATGGGGAAAACTGAATGTGAATGTGACGTCTATATTTTTTGGCACCTTTTCTCTTTCTCTGTGTCCTTGACTCTGGCTACTGGGTTGCCTGTTTCCTGGGGGAGTCTAGGGGAGGGGAGGCAAATGCTCCAGCACCCCTTCCCTACAGCTGAGTAATGATCCCTCTGCTGCTGGATTATGGTAAATAGTGTAGAGTGCAAGTGAGCCAGGAGCAGTGTCTTGTCTGTCACTGTCTGCAGTCTCACAGTCACACCCAACAGTCTGACACGGAGCTCCTGCCACTACTGTTCAGCCCCGCTCACCCTGACCCCTGCTGCCCCCACCTTGAGAGTGAGATTTCAAACAGGTTCCCCCCTTCAGTTTACCAAGTTGCCTAGCAACCAGCCAATCAACGGGCGTGAGGCCCCACCCCCACCCTCTTGACTTCACACCAAGCTCAGCCGCTGGATTGGTTCCCATATAGTCCTACCTCTCAACCCCTGGTTTTAGGAATATGCCAGTCCCCAAAGCTGCTGGACAAGGCAGCCCACCAGTCACCCTACCCAGCCCCCACCTCTGTCACTGGCCCCCAAACAAACATAAAGACTCCAATGTCATATAAAATCTTTTTATATAAGCTCACCCCCACCTCCCTGGGTCCCTCCTTGTCCCTTGTCATCTTGGTGATCATCAGGGACACTGGGGTCTGGGCCACCCCCACACCACCACAGCTGAAGCCGACATTCAAGGTGGATGTGTTGGAAAGAGAGCAGAGGGAGGTCTGGCTCCAGCTCCCCTTCATCCCCACTGTCGGTGGGCTCTGGAAACACACGCTGACCAGAGGCGGTGGCCAACAGAGGCAGGCTGGGGTGCAGGCTAAGGGAGAGATGAAGAATCTGTCAGCACCTAAGTGAGGATGCTTATTCCCTCAGGGATTCACCCCACTTCCCAACCTCAGCCCTGAGACCCCTGAAGTGAACCGAGGACCTCACTCCGTTGGTGCAGTCCTTCTGGGGCAGAAAACTCAGCACAGGCTCTGGCTTCCCGTTGTCACCAGTCCCACTGATGTCCCACACAGAAACAGCCCCATTGGTGCTACCACTTGCAAGGAACTGCCCGTTCCTGGGGGAGAGAGGAGACTTGTTGGCACAAAGGCATCACCCTGGGGCAGGAAGCCCTCACACTCAGAAGCTGGACTCTTAGCCAGGCTCTGGCATCCTGGGGGATGCCAGGTCTTCGACAGGAAGAGACCAGGATCACTTACGGGTCCAGATCAAAGTAGATACGCTGATTGGTGGTTACCTCCCGACTCAGGGACCACAGCAGGTGACCAGGCTGGCGGAGATCCCAGCAGAGGAGCTCAGCATCCTGAAGACACAGAACAAAGACCTACTAGAGTGTCTATCCCCAATTTCATACAAAGTCCCTACCTCACTCAAGCTCAGCACTCTCCAACTCCTGCCCTACATTCCCACTCCTGCCATACTGTCCACCCACCCACTTGGGCTCTCAGGTTGCGAACCCTACCTTGCGAGCTCCTGAGAAGAAGCGGTTGCCATCAGGATGAAAGCACAGGTGAGTGATGCCCCCTTGGTGCCCTCCAAGCAAGGCAAGAGGGGAACCATCATCCCAGGCATATAGGCCCAGGGAACGGCCATAGGAGCCACAGGCGTAGAGGGGCTGGGCTGGGCTGAAGGCTATGCAGGAGATGATGCCACTCTGGCCTTGCTTTTTTGCTAGAGAGGGAAGGATGCACAAAGTAGGGGAGAGGGCAATGAAACCTGGCATTAACCAGGCTAAGCAAAAGCGTATCTCTGTCCCCTGCCCCAGTACCAACATTCTGGGACTCAACTTCTCCCTTACCCTGTTTTTCACAAGCAAGATGAAAATGTCTGATGTTTTCTAGATCCTTCTAAACCCACCAAAGGACCTAAATGTCTAAGGATCCCTTCTTCCTTCTCAAAACCCACTTTTTCTCAGAAGGACCTCAGAAAATGGACTCAGCTTCATGTCCAATTTTCTAGAGGGCTGGGGTATCATAGCTCAGTGGAAGAGCACTTGCCTAGCACTCATGAGGCCCTGCGCTCCACACCAAGCAACACAACAACAAAATTTAAACTTCTACAGATTAGAAGATTTCTGGTACACTGCAGACAGCCTGGGTTCAGGAGGGAACTAAATGGCTGACTTTGGGAAAGTTTCTTGAGTGTCTTCTCTGTGATTGCGCACAGACTACCTCCCAGGGCTGCAGTGGGGACACGGTAGAACACCATATGGGGTCCCCTGGCTCCCATGAGGTCCCGACACTAGTAGCACACCTTTCCCTTTCCTCTTCCCTTGACGGGGGGCCCAGATGCTTACCAAATGTGGCTCGCACCTCACAGTCTCGGCCAGGCCGGGATGTGGAAAAGACACGCACAGTCCGGTTGAAGCCACAAAAGAGTTGGGAGCCATCCGGGGAGAAACAGAGCGAATGGGCTGCCGTCAGCTCATCCTGGGGGCAGGAAAGTGCTGAAAATAGGCCTTGCCAAAGCTCAGCTGTCCTCAAGGAAGGAGAGCTGGCCTTGGACAAGTGCTGGGGCTGGGTGGGAAGGTCTGTACCAGGTGGTTGTAGGCACGAAAGGAAGCCCGGAGTTCTCCAGTGAATGCATCCCAGATGTGAATTGGGTTCTCCCGGCTGCTGCTGGCCACACTGAGAGAGACACGGACACTGAAGCCCCAGCACTGTCAAAGGAATGGGAGGAAACCAACTGACCAGCCCTCTCAGCTCCCATCTGAAGAGCACACTGAGCCTTCATCCTCCCAATACCCATGCAAGTCCTCAACTGTCAGGAGAGGGACCCCTTGAAACTGGGGTCTGGGGGACAGCAAAGGACATCACTTACTAGGAGGTGTCTGGCTGGGTTGAGG
Organism: Aplodontia rufa; assembly: GCA_004027875.1. Classification (NCBI taxonomy): domain Eukaryota; kingdom Metazoa; phylum Chordata; class Mammalia; order Rodentia; family Aplodontiidae; genus Aplodontia; species Aplodontia rufa. The sequence goes on from PVKS010001759.1 coordinate 110,946, forward strand.
ACATCAGTGAATACCAGCAGTAATCATATATGGTATCACCTTCCATCATTCGAAGGACAGGGACCTAGACCAAGATGCCAAAGTCACTCACAGGCAGGGGAGTCAGAGGCTCATGCCTCTAGCGATTTTATGGCAGAGAGGGAAAACATGTGTTGGCACTAACCAGGTAAGAGAAGGCAGATGGGGTATACACAGAGAATAGAAATCTTTCTTAGTGTTTAAGATTTAACTCAGCCTTTAATGTCAGAATCAGGCCAAAGTCATAAGGATTCATACCTTTTAAACACAAACACTTATAGGGGAAGAAACAATAATACCCCAATCCAGAGACAAAGAACCAACCAATAATAGAAATATTTGCTAGACAACTGTGAGCTGCCATTTTATCCTTTAAAAAAATTATTTGGGGGGTTGGGGATTTAGCTCAGTGGCAGAGCACTTGCGTAGCATGCGCAAGGCCCCGAGTTTGGTCCTCAGCCCCCTCCCAAAAAAAAAATTATTTGGGCTGGGGATGTAGCTCAGTGGCAACACACTTGCCTGGCATGTACAAGGACCTGGGCTTGATCTCCAGGGCTATAGAAGAAAAAAACATTAAACAGTTCAAACATGCAATTTTTTTTTTTTAAACCTGTGACTTCTCTATCCAGCTTTAGGGAAAAATAAGTGTTAAAACCCCTTTTCTGGGGGCTGGAGCAGTGGCTCAGTGGTTGGATCATTTGTCTGGCATGTATGAGAACCTGGGTTCAAACCACAGTACCACATACACAATTAAGTTTTGGAGAAACAAGGGCTTAATGAAAAAAAAAACTAAAATTGATTCTCTCTTTCTTCTCTCTCCCTCCTTCCCTTTCCCCCACTCCCCCCAAAAAACCTTTTCTAGGTTGGAGCTATAGCTCCGTGGTTAAAGCAATGGCTCGGTGGTTAAACCACTTGTCTGACATGCGCAAGGACCTGGGTTCGAACCCCAGCACCACATCCACAACTAAGCGTCAGAGAAACAAAGGCCAGATGGAAAATTAACAAAATTGATTTTTCTCTTTCTCTCTCTCTCTCTCCCTAGAAAAACAAAAACAAAAAACGAAAAACTTTTCTAACAGAAACCTTCCCTTAGAGATAAACACTGTCTTGACTATATCATTCTCATCTATTTCTTTAGGCATATAGTCATATAGGGGGAAAGACAGTACCTAGCATCATAGTGAATGACTTTTTAAAGATGGAGCATCAGGGGCTGGAGCAGTGGCTCAGCAGTTACGGAGCTTGCCTTGCATGCGCGAATAAGCGGGTTCAAACCCCAGCACCACCTACACAATGAAGTGTGTGAGCAATGAAAGTCCATGAGAAACTAAATAAAATTGATTCTGTCTTTCTCTCTCACTCGCTGTCCTCTCTTTCTTAAAAAAAATAAATAAATAAAAATGGAGCATCAGTGAGAGAGAGAGAAAGAGAGAATCAATTTTATTTAGTTTTTCCTGTGGTTTTCATTGCTCCAACACTATGTTGCATACATTGTGCTGGGGTTCTAACCCATGGACTTGTGAATGCAAGGAAGCACCATAAACCCTGAGCCACTGCTCCAGCCCCCACAGTGAATGACTTTAAGCATCAAATTATATGCATCCCCAATTGTGGTGAGATTTAATCATAGTGACTTCTTTTTTTTTTTAAAGAGAGACAAAGGCAGAATCAATATTCTTTAGTTTTCCATGTGACTCTCACTGCTCAAACACTTTGTTGTGTATGTGATGCTAGGGTTCAAACCCACGTACTTGCACATGCCAGGCAAATGCCATAACCGCTGAGCCACCACTCCAGCTCCACACATTTTCCTCTGATTTGTGCATTTGCACTACTGCATAGTACTCCACTGCTGAATGTACCTAGATTAATCAATCCTCTCCTGCTGACAGTCGCTGATTTGTTTTCTATTTTTGGCTCATGTGCTTTAATATTCTGAAACACACATGGAAAGGTTTCTCTAGTTTCTGCAAAAGAATAAAATTACCGGTCTCTATGCTATGAATTTTGCCAACTTTATGAAATAATGTCTATAATTTTTTTTCCAAAATGCTCATCCTAATACAGTAGCACCATATGAGAATGCCTGGTATTTATTCTTCAGCCTCCTGGCATTGCCAGATTTTTTAAATTTTCTCATTTTGAAGGCTATGAAATAGTATTTTGCTATGGCATAAATTTACAGTGCTATCATTGCTATAAAGTAGGATTAGACTTTTTTGGGGGGTTTTTTTGGTACTAAGGATTCAAACCAGGGGCACTTCACCACTGAGCTACATCCCCAATACTTTATTTTCTTTTGAGACAGGGTCTTGTTAACTTCCTGAGGCTCTCACTAAATTGTTGAGGCTGGCTGCAAACTTGTGATCCTCCTGCCTCAGGTTCCCCAAGTCTCTGGGATTGTAGGTGTACACAACTACACCCTGTTGGACATTTTCCCCCTACATTTGTTAGCTATTTAGGTATGGACCCTTTTCATAACTTTTGCTCATTTTTCTACTAGGTTGTTACTTTTCTTACTGATTTGTCGGAAATCTTTAGTCTGGATGCTAGTCTGTCATCAGTTATTTGGTGACCCTCATGGTGACTTCACCTAGCTATGACTTCAGTATCCACCCTACCACTCTGAATCCATATAGGCGACTGCCTGGTGGACAGCTATATCTGGACATCCCACAGGCACACCAAATTCAATTATCTACCACAGCCTTGCACCTGCTATTCTTCCTGGGCCTCAAACCCAGTTTTCAAGCCTGGAATGTTTGCCAGTCTTGATCACTATTACACTTCACCTCCTTTCCACTCCTGGTTCAACCTAAGACCAAATCTGCCAATTCCTCCTCTAGGTTTCATTCTGTCCTCTCCCAAGATCCTATTACAAACCACTGCCTTCTCACCAGCATCTCTACAACACTATGTATTCTCTGGTCCTCCCTGTACCCCTATACTCCAACCCCCACACTCATTCTCCACACTTGCAGCTACAGGAAGGCCCCTGAGATCTCCCTGTACCCCCATACTCCAATCCCCACACTCATTCTCCACACTTGCAGCTACAGGAAGGCCCCTGAGATCGTCCTGTACCCCCATACTCCAACTCCCACATTCATTCTTCATACTTGCAACTACAGGAAGGCCCCTGAGATCTTATTTAAGTTCAAATTCTATAGTGTCACTCTCCTGCTGAAAATGCTTCAATAACTCCATGTAATCCCCTTACAAAGATTTTCATTACCATGCTCCTACCCCAGACCCACCTCTATCTACTCACTCCACTTAAAATTCCCATGTTCCACTATTTTGACTCACAGGCCCCAAAGGGAACCCACCTCACCATACTCTCAGTCTGCAGGCTTTCACATATACTAATCTCAAAGTCTGGAATATTCTTCCCTCATTTCTCACCCATAATTCCTCTAGATTGAATGATCTAGATTCTTCAGCGCTCTTAGATACTTCTTCCTCTGGGAAGCCTTCCCGAGCCCTCAGGTTGAGCAAGGTGCCCAGCTCCATGTTCCTATGACCTTCTGTGTTCCTCACTCTACACTGTCCCTATCTGAGAAGTAAGGAATCACATTTCCCTTGCTCACCAGTCACCTCAACACCTAGTGCATAATGAACAGTCAGTAAATAGTGTTTTCATGAGCAAATGGAGACAGGAGACTGTTTCAGTTACATGAGGCCCAAATAATAGGACTTTGAATTAAAACAGAATCAGTGGAGTAGAGGGAAGCGGATGGATTAAAGATTAGGTGGACTTACTAGGATTAGATAATTAATTGGATGTAGGCATTAGGAAAAGGAAGATTAAAGGATGAGACCCTAGCTTCTGGCTTGGATTCCTCAGGCCACAAAGATGGTAGAGGTCTTGAGGACCAAGAAAGGCTGAGGCACTTATGGTCTTGGTGAGTGAAAATCAGATAGCATAAGCCTCAAAGGAAGAGATTTTGCAAAGATGAAAGAGCAACTGCCTGGTTGGGTGTGGTGGTTCATGCCTGTAATTCCAGTGACTTAGGTAGGCTAAAGCAGGAGGATTGCAAATTCAGTCTCCGCAATTTAGTGAGGCCCTAAGCAACTTAGCAAGACCCTGTCTCAAAATAAAAAAGAAAAAAGGGCTGGAGAGGGGCTGGAGTGGTGGCTCAGCAGTTATGGCACTTGCCTCACATGCATGAGTACGCAAGTTCAAAGTCTTGGAGCAATGAAGGCTGCATGGGAAACTAAATAAAATTGATTCTCTCTCTCTCACTATCCCTCTCTCTTTAAAAAAAAAAAAGGGGGGGCTGGAGAGGCAGGAGTGGTGGTTCAGTGGTTACAGTACTTGCCCGGAATGTGCAAGGATATGAGTTCAAATCCCAGCACCATGTATACAACAAAGTCTTGGAGCAATGAAAGCCCCATGAAAAACTAAATAAAATCGATTCTCTTTTTTTTTTTTTTTTCTCTCTCTCTCTCTCTCCATCATTCTCTCTTTAAAAAAGAAAAAAGAGGGGGCTGGAAAGGGGCTGGGGCTGTAGCTTAGGGGTAGAGTCCTTGCCTAGTACACGTGAGACACTGGGTTCGATCTTTAGCACTGTAGAGAAAAAAAAAATTTGTTTTAGAGAGCTAATTTTATTTTTTTCAGCTAGCTTTTGTTTTTCCACCATCTAGTTGTATATGTGTTGCTTGGGATCAAACCCGGGTCCTCATGCATGCCAGGCAAGTGTTCTATGGCTGAGTCACCTCTCCAGTCCTGAGAGAAAATATTCGAAAAGGGGGCAGCTAGAGATACGGCTCAGTGGGTAAGCGCCCCTGGATTCAATCCCTGGTACTGCCCCACCCCAAAAAAGAGCAATTGTCTGGCTCTAGCATTTGTAAATGAGAACATCCCCATCCCCAGCTTGAGAGATAGAGGACAAAGAGAATGCAAAGCCGCTCATGGAGAGCCTGGAGGTGCAGTGAAGACTTCCTGCAAGAGGCACAGGGTAAGTAAGGCAAGTGCTCAGAGAATTGGAAAGTTAGGAACAAAAATCCTAAAAATCTCTGTGAAAAGGTAGAAAAGGAAGAACTGGGGAATCATCTAAGAAGAGAATGTAGTTCACATCTTTCTCTCTCTCTTTTTTTTTGGGGGGAGGGGTAAAGGAGAAAGAACCCAGGAGCACTTTACCACTGAGTTCCATCCCCAGGCCTTTTTATTTCTTATTTGGAGACATGATCTTGCTAAATTGCTGAAGCTGGCCTCAAGCTTGCAATCCCCCTCTCAGTTCCCAAAGTTGCTGGGATTACAGGCATGCACCACTGGGCCCCTAATATCTCTCAGTATTTGTAGGACTTTGGTTCCAGGACCCTCCAGATACCAAAATCCACAGATGTTCAAGTCCTGTCTATAAAACAGTGTGCATGTGCGCAGAAGCTACACACAACCTCCCATATCCTTTAAACCACCTCTGGGTTACTTATAATAAATGTAAATACTTGTTACATTGTATTGTTTATGGAATAATAACAAGGAAAAAATCTGTACATGTTGATTACAGCAATTCTTTTTTCCCTAAATATTCTGGATCTGTGATTGATTGACTCAGACGCAGTAACCACAGATGTGGGCCAAATATGCCCAAAAATGTCCTTGTACCCATACATTTCTAACAGCAGGGGGAAAGTCAAAGCTTTTGAAAACAAATCAACTATTATCACAAAACATTAATATTAATACACACACACACACACATATATATATACATATGTGGATGCTGTCTGACCTAGAGTATTTCTTACCCATAAAATTTCCCTTAAGAAAAGAATCTCCCTCTCCATGAGGCTAAATGCAATCCCCAGCACCAAAAAGAACAAGAAAAGAAAATATCCTCCCGCAAAATACATAACAATATTTACTGAAGACTAATTTATATTAAAATCCTGGAAATAACCCAAATATCCAAAATGGAAGAAGAGGTTAAAAAAACTATCAAAAGCACTCAATGCAATATCACACACCATTAAACACAATAACTATGAAACCTGGACCACCATGAAAAACATTTAGGATATGATTGGTCAAAGGAAAAAAGCAGGATACAAAACCACTTACTGTAGGATTACAACCACATAAAAACCTTCAGTTCTTGGACAGCACTCGAATAGAATGTAGAAAAACTGAAAGGGCTGAGTTTTATAGAGTGGTAGGTAATGATGATTTTCCCTTCTTAACATTCCTGTTTCTCCAAAATAAGTGTGCAATGAATACTCAACCTCCCACATTTCCAGTCTCTTCTAACCATCCCTGCCGGAAACTACCTCTCTGCTCCTGATTTCTTTCCGGTCGCTGCAACCTGGCCCTCTATCCTTGAGACATGGCCAATTTCTGTTCTAGGAACCAGGGCTTCTAGTGCCTTATATCTTTCCACAGATCTTAAGTATCTGCAGCCTCCCATCTATGAGATATCATATTAGATAAGCAGATTAGAGATATCATATTAGATAAGCAATATCATATTAGATAAGCAATCATGACCAGAACACTCCGAAATAGGCATCATTCTTTGTCTTCTTCTATTTTTATTTATTAATTTATTTTTAATTTGTTTTTGTATTTATGTCGGTATGTATTCATCCATCCACCCATCCATCCATCCATTACAGTACTGGGGATTGAACCCGGCTCTCTGCACAATAAGCTACACTTCAGCTCTTTTTATTCTTTATTTTGAGACAGAGTACTGCTAAGTTGTTGAGAACGGCCTCAAACTTATGATCCTCCTGCCTTAGCCTCCCAAGTCCCTGGGATTACCGGCATGCACCACTGTGATGCCCAGGGACCCTTCTTTCAAGGAAGCCATAAAGATTCACCCTCCCCTGACATTAACTTTAAGCACTGAGAAGTTTCAGTCTTCTGAGTCACCTAGAATCACTTCCACCTGTGCACTGCTCGACATACACCCTCATCTGTCTCAGTTCCACTACTCTTCCCAGCTCTCTCAAATCTTCTGACATTCCGACTTAAGGATGTAAAAATTCCTGTGCTTCTCATCTTCTCTCCAGAATGTTCCATTTGTCCTGCTGGATCTGCCTGGCCCTGGCCATCCTCTGCGGCCTCAAGCTGAGATGGCTTTAATGCTCACCCCCTTGTTAATACACACACTGCAAGGACAGAAGTTGGTGGGTCACACCTTGCTCCTCACTGTCATTTCCAAATCTTCCACTTTCCCTGATATTCTTGCAACCTGCCTAGCTACCTGCTTTCTGTCACAAATATCCATTCCATGAGTCTTTCCTTCCTCGTTTGCTATCTTGCTCCCTACAGATCCTCCTGCTACCGTTCTTGGTGACTTCTACTTCCACGGCAGCCTGTTCATCTGCTGTACTCTCTGCTTGGCAGTCTTCCCACAGGTATCAGTTTGGTTTCCTTCAGGTCTCTGATGTCACTTAATAGCAAGGTCTTCCTCCACTTCCCCCACTCCAAGTGCTGGGAATTGAAAGCAGGGGCACTTTACCACTGAGCTGTATCCCCAGGCTTTTTTAAAATTTTGAGACACAGGGCTGGAACGATGGGCTCAGCGGTTACGGTAAGTGCAAGGATGCAGGTTCAAACCCCAGCACTACGTACACAATCAAGTGTTGGAGAAACAAAAGCCACACACACAGTGAAATGTTGGGGCAATGAAATCCACATGAAAAACTAACTAAAATTGATTCTGTCCTTCTCTCTCTCACACTGTCCCTCCCTCCCCCCAGAGAACCCACGTCCTCTCACTTGCCAGGCAAGTGCCATAACGGCTAAGCCAGTGTTCCAGCCCCTTCTCTCTCTCTTTAAAAAAAAAAAAAAAAAATTTGAGATACAGTTTTCACTAAGTAGCCCAAGCTAGTCTTGACCTTGGTGCACTCCTCCTGCCTCAGCCTCCCTGGCTGCTTATGGTGACAGGCATGCACCTCGATGCTCAGCACTTTGTTATTTATTTACTGCCTGCTTCTTACACTAGAATATAAGCTTCACTAATCCTTAGCATCTAAACCAGGAACTGGTATACAGAATGTACTCAATAAAAATACACTGAAATAGTGGCGGTGCCTATAATCCCAGTCACTTAGGAGTTTGAGGCAGGAAGATTGCAAATTTGAGGCCAATCCAGGTAACTTAGTGAGTCCCTGTCTCCAAATTAAAAAATTTAAAAAAAGGATTAGGAATGTAGCTTTATAGTAGAGCATTCCTGGGTTCAATCCAATGTACCACCAAAATAAAAAATAAAGCCAGGTGTAGGGGCACATACCTGTAATCTCAGTTACTCTAAAGGCAGAAAGATCATAGGTTCAAGGCAACCTGTGCAATTTAAGGAGACTCAGTCTCAAAATAAAAAGGGCAAGGGGACATAGCTCAACGGTAAAGTGCTTGCTAGCATTCATAAGGCCCTGGGTTCTAGATCTAGTGTGTGTGTGTGTGTGTTTTAAAGAGAGAGGGACAGAGAGAGAGAGAGAGAAAGAGAGAATCAATTTTATTTTTCCATCTGGCCTTTGTTTCTCTGACATTCAGTATGTATGTAGTGCTTGGGTGTGAACCCAGGTCCTTGCACATGCCAGTCATGTGCTCCCACCACTGAGCCACCACTCCAGCCCTTCTATCCAACATTGAAAGAAAAAAATGCATTGAACAAATGAATTGATGAAAGAGTGAATGAATCCATCACACACACGGGCCTGCCTCATGCCTTCACTTCCTTAGCAACCACAGCCACTGCCTCCAGTCTACATCAAGCTCTGGGCTTTGTCATAACCAAAAGAGCATTCCTCAATTTCAGTCTTTGTCTACCGTCTCCAACCCATCTAGTTAATTTGCTCTGCCCTTTCTACCATGACAATTATTCAACTTCATCAAAAACATATTTCCAGGGCTGGAGCAGTGGCTCAGCGGTAGAGCGATTGCCTGGCATGTGCGAGGACATGGGTTCAAACCACAGCACCACATATACAACTAAGTGTTGGAGAAACAAAAGCCAAATGAAAAAATAAATAAAACTGATTCTCTTTTCTCACTCTCTCTCTAAAAAAAAAAAGTATTTACAATCCATTTCTACTTACCACAATAAGATGACCCTGAGGACACCCTCAAGTTACCCATGCCTTCCTCTTCTGGCAAACCCCAACCAGACCATCCCCCTATTTCATGCTTGCACGCAACTGATAGCAAAGACTACCAGACTTCACTGAATAAGTACTATATGCCATGCACTTTTTCAAGCACTTTACATTAATTCATGATTAATTCCCTTAATTCTCACAACTCTGTGAGGTGGGTGCCATCTCTTCACTTTACAAACAAGGAAAGTACAGTTACTTAACTTGCCAGGAAAGAGGTAAACAACCACATTAACTGGTCTTACTTTAAATGGATGGCAACGGATGGGTGCAAAGGCACATAACTAGAGTCTCAGCTACTTAAAAGTCTGAAGCAAGAGAATAACTTGAGCCCAGAGGTTCAAAGCCAGCCTAGACAACACAGTGAGACCGTGTCTTAAAAAACAAAAACAAACAAACAAACAAACAAACAAAAAAAAAAACCAGCAATAAGCCTCTGGTGGGCACTGAGCAAAGAACAGTAACACAGACAGACCATTCTCAACTTAACAGTTCAATACATGATTTTTCATCTTTATTGTGATGCAAAAGCAATATGCTTCAAACATCAGGAATAACATGATTCAGTGGAACCCATACTTTGAATTTTGGGCTTCTCCTGGGCTAAGGATATGCAGTATCACAAAGGAAAATACAGCACACTATGTTAAGCTGCGATATTTGGTGTATTCAAGGTATTTTCAACTTACGATATTTGCAACCTATGACAACTTTATCAGGACATAACCCTTCATCAGTCAAGGAGCGTCTATACTACCATATTTCTTAGTAGTTTTGATTTTCTACTTTCTAGGGCAGATTATTTCATGCCTTCTGTTCTCCACACAGGCCCTCTTTCTTTAGCTAAAAACCTCCCTTTATGCTTCACCAAAAATACAGAAACCGACAGAAGCATCCCTATCTTCCAACCACCAAACAGCTGCCTGAGTGTTCCTCTACCTTTCTCCTATCGTGAGAAAGGATTCTGCACTTAAGCCAACCCCTCCAAGGTGCTCTAGATCCTATCTCCACTGAGCCACTCAGAAACTGTTACCCTCCTCTCTCTTCCGGTGTTCAGTTTGTGTTCAGTTTAAACCCAATTCCCAAGGTGAATTTGGAGGTGGGGCCTTTGGAAGGCAACCAGGGTTAGTTGAGGTCATAAGGGTGGGGCCCCCACAATAGGATTAGTGACTCCATAAGAAGAGAAGAGAAACCTAGGTTTGTTTGTTCCTGCCAAGTCTTCCACCAGGCTCTGACAGCAAAAGGCTTGCCGGATATGGCATATGATCTTGGGCTTCACAGACTCCAGATGTCAGAAAAAAAATCATTTCTTTATTAATTACCCAGTCTCAGGTATTCTGTTGCGGTACCACAAAACTGACTAAGATAAGCATTAATTCCTTTCTCTCTGCTGGATTATTCCTAACACCACAAAAGCGCCCAATAAATTCTTCTTTGACCCCACACTCCCTTTGGTCACATTTTTTTGGCTCCCTTTCACAGCAAAACACCAGCTGGGTACGGTGGTGCACGCCTGTAATCCTAGTGGCTGGGGAGACTGAGGCAGGAAGACCACAAGTTCAAAGCAAGGCCCTAAGCAATTTAGCAAGACCCTGACTCAAAATAAAAAATAAAAATGGGCTGGGAATGTGACTCAGTGGTTAAGTGCCCCTGTGTTCAATCCTGGTACCCCCCCCCAAAAAAAAAACCTCCAAATTTTCCTTTTATCACAATAATCGGCTTCTGCCTCTGCTGCTCCTCTGAAAACACTATTGTCAACATCACTAAGGCCCTCTTGCCAGTCTTTCTCTTGTGTGTGTGTGTGTATGTGTGTGTGTGTGTGTGTGTGTGTGTGTGTTACTGGGGACTGAACCCAGGGGTGCTTTTCCACTGAACTATATCCCCAGACCTTTCATTTTAAGACAGGATCTCACTCAGTTGCCCAGGGGGGTCTCAAACTTGCAATCCTACTGCCTCAGCCTCCTGACTCACTGGGACTACAGGCATGCACCACCAAACCCAGTCTCCAGTCATTCTCTAAATACACTTCACTTGGGGCTGGAGCGGTGTCTCGGCAGTTACGGCGCTTGTGCAGAATGCGCAAGTACACAAGTTCAAACCCCAGCACCCATGTACACAACTACGCGTCAGAGCAACAAAAGCCATGTAAAAAAACTCAATAAAAATTGATTCTCTGTCTCTCTCTCACACTGTCCTTCTTTTTTTTTTTTTTTCAGGGCTGAGGACCAAACACGGGGTCTTGCACGTGCTAGGCAAGCGCTCTGCCACTGAGCTAAATCCCCAACCCCTGTCCTTCTCTCTTTAAAATCAATAAATAAATACACTTCACTCCATCTTTCAGCAGCATTAGTCATTACTGTTCCATCTTTGTCACTTCTCCTGCACCCCAGATTCTGGCATACACAGAGCTCTGTATGGGACTTCTCTTCTTTCATCTATACTCTCGCTGGAGACTGAATCCATTCTCAAGACATGAAATACCATCTACATGTTCTACCTCTTCTCAGAGTACATCTCTGGCCCCACTTTCTCCTCTTAGCATTACATCTTACATTTAATGTACTTAAGAACCTGACTTCTGGGCTGGAGCTGTGGCTCGGTGGTTACAGTGCTTGCCCGGCATGCTCAAACACGCGGGTTCAAACCCCAGGACCCACATACACAAGTGTTGGAGCAATGAAAGCCATGTGAAAAACTCAGTAAAAATATCTGTCTCTCTCTCATTGTACTTCTCTCTTAACAAAAAAAAAGAATCCAACTTCTATCCTAATACCTGTTCATATTCTTGTTTCTTCCTGAGTAATGTGTTCCACCACGCACCCCAGCTGTAAAAATCTGAACATCACCTTTAATTGTTTCCTTCTCTGTACCCTCCACATCCAATTGATCCCCAAGTTCTAAAAATACACTTCAAATCCATCCACATCTCTCCTGACATCTCTTCACTAACTCACTGTAATCTTAAATGCATCCTAGTAAGTTCCCCTGAAATCACTCTTGCTCACCCACAATCCACTCAATCTTCTCTTCTATTTTTCCTATTGTTTCTCAAACTCCAAAAACCTTTCCACAAAACCTTATATGATGCTGCTGCTAGTCACCTCTTCATCCTCACCCAATTCCCTCCACACTGGCATTCTTTCTTTTCTGTGAACATAAAAAGCTCGTTCCGCGGCTGGAGCAATGGCGGAGATTGCCTGGCATGTGTGATTACACAGATTTGAACTCCAGCACCACGTGCACAAAAAGTTCTTTCCTAGCTCTGGGTCTTTATAATACTACTGCTTCTTCCCGGAAATCTCTTGCCATGGCTTTTCATCTGACTGATTCAATATTCTCTTCGGGTCTCACCTCAACTGTCTTTTTAAGACAGCCCCTCCCTGACCATTCTACCTAAAGTGGAATCTTCAAGTTAGTTTCTGTTGGTTCTGTTTACACAGAGCATGCATGTACCTATTTATTTTAGAGATAGGGTCTCACTGTGCTGCCCAGGCTGACTCAAATTCCTATCTCAGCGTCTTATTATCTTGATTAGTTTACATTTGCAAGCCATATAGGTAAATCAGTTCTTCATCTATCATGTTCAATTCTTTATCATCCCAGCACCAAACACAGTGACTGACATATTGGTAGGAGTTATTCAATAAATATCTATAGGGGTCTGGAGCGTTGGCTCGGAGGTTACGGTGCTTGCTCGGCATGCGCAAGTACATGGGTTCAAACCCTAGCACCCACGTATGCAACTAAGTGTCAGAGCAACAAAAGCCATGTGAAAAACTCAATAAAATTGATTCTGTTTCTCTCTCTCTCACACTGTCCTTCTCTCTTTAAAAATAAAAGTAAATATCTATAACTAAATTAAACACTGTCCCAAGATATCAACTGCTTTCTACATAAAACACATATTCCTGACTAAAGAAGGAATAAATTTTTCTTTCTTTCTTTTTCTTTTTGGTGGTAGGGATTGAAGCCATGTATGCTTTACCAATGAGCTACTTCTCCAGTCCTATTATTTATTTATTTTGAGACAGGATCTAAGTTGCTGGAGCTGTCTTGAATTTGTGAACCTCCTGTCTCAGCTTCCTTGGTTGGCAAGATTACAGAAGTATGCCACCATGTTCGCAAACATCTCTGAAAATGACTTCAGCATTCAGGGCAGTAAGGGAACACGTGAAAATTCATGGGACAGGTAAAGTAGCACTGTGCATACGAAATGTGTCAACTATACATTCTCCATCTAAATGAAAGGTTTAAATGTGCAAGGTTCCCATGAAGGGGCAGAAGTACAACCTATCCTTACCATTTCTGTGTATTCCATTTGCTCTCCCTCATTATACAGCTCTGGGGGCAAGTTATAAATCCGCAGAATGTTATCAGCGCTATTGGTCAAGATGCAGGAACCATCAGGGGCCCTAAAAATATAGCAAAGAGTTAGAAAACTGGACAGACCTATGCCTTCCAAGTACAGAGTCTACCTCTGTTGGTAGGTAGGCTCTTGAGTCCTTGGTGTAAGACACAAAGTCCTAGATGAATTTTAAGCTCAAATACTCAAAGGAATTCCCCTCTTTTGCCCACCTCTGATAGATCCTTTTACCAAACAAGTGTGTTTTTATCTCCCTGCCCCACTGTCCCTACTTACCACTTACAGCCTTTCAAGAAGTTCTCAGGTTGGGCACTAAACTCAGACCAGGAACCACTGAGAAATCGAGGTAACAAGGAGAAGCTGTAGTTCCAAGTGCTGGAAGGAAGATGAAGAAACAACAAACCTGGGTCGCCAGAGCAAAGGGGAAATGGATCAGGAGAAATGGGGACATACTTTCCCCTCTCCTCAGATTCGAGTGAACTGCCACTTACTTGTCTCCCTCATCCTCTGGAGCGGGTTCCTCAGATACGCCTTCCATGACTTCTGCTGACCCCAACTCCGGAACGCTCGCTTCTTCTTTAGGAGGACTCGCATTTTCACCAAGTTCTCGCTCCTCGATTCGAGGATTTAACTCGCCAGGAGCATTAAACTCTGCTTCCACGGGAGTGGAGAGAGATGCCGGGTCCCCCTCCTCCAGCTCCTGGGACACAGCAGAGCCAGACACGGGATCTGGGGACACCTGGGGCGGATCATCCCCACTAAGTGGCGGTGGTATCAGTTCAGGGTCTGTATTTTTATCCATCGGAGAAGATCTGGGAGAAAGACGGGCTGGCATTGGGACCTGGTCTGCAGCAACACTGTCTGGAGCTGAGAGCTGCTCCTCGGACGTCTTCATGCTGCAGAGGAAGCGCGGCAGACATTGGCTTCAGCAGGGCAACTCTCTGCAGTCTACTGGCGGCCCGACTTACGGGGCTGCCGGGAAGGCTTCACGCTTCAGTGGAGAAACCCACCAAGTGTCTTCCTTCCTCTTCCGGGAAGAGGAAGAAGACCCCCAACCTGCAGGAATAGAACACGAACAGTGGAAGAACAACTCTGCTCAGTACCGTGGGCCGCTGCGCACCACTTGCTCTCGCGGGACTTGGGCCCGCCCTCGGATTGGACCTCCGCATCCTGGATCAGATGAATCGCATTGGGCCTTAGGGCTCCTAGTGGCTGCTGGGAGTTGTAGTCTGAAAGCTCCGCGGAGACCAGAACTGGCAGTTCTCCCCCTACCGGCTCCCGCAGTAATTCTTAAAGCACCTACCCTCCCTCGCCTGCAGAGAGCGCGTCTTTTGCATCTCATTCGCCCAACTGCTCAGACCTTTCTCTTCATTCATTCAATAAATGTTATCAAGCTCTTACTTCCTAACCAGCGCTGTACTAGGCACTGGAAATAGAGCAATGAATAAGATAGCGAACAAATTATCTACCCTAAAGGAAATTCGCAAGTGAATCTTTTCAGTGATAAGAGCTAAGGAAATTAAACAAGATAGTGTGATATAAAGTATCTAGGGAACACAATAGAATGAGATATTAAGGAAAGCCTTCCTACAAGGTGACATTTTGGCTAATGACCAGAAACTATCCGGCTAGATTTAAAAGCGCAGCGTTCCAGGCCGAGAGAAGGGCAAATGCAACGGTTTCCTTCCGCCCACCTTTTATATTTGACAAAGTAGCAGGATCCTTCAAAATGGTTTCCACCAATTCTGCTCTCACAACTCGCGCTTGTATTACTTCCCCATTCCAAAATGTCAGTAGCCACAACACCAAGACAAGAATCCTGACTCTCCGCATCCTCAGCTCCTTCCGTCAGCCTGCAGGCGAATTACTTGCCCTTACTTGTCATGGCGACTGTCCAGCTTTGTGCCAGGAACCTCGCGAGGGTTGCTGGGATAGGGATTTTCCCCTCCCATGTGCTCAGACTGGCGCTAAAAGTTTTGAGCTCCTCAAAAGTCCAGAGCCACCATTCTGGGCGCAGGCAGCTGCGGGACGTTGGGGGCCGCCTGGCGACCAGGCTTGGAGCGTGCTTCCCAGGACAGTGACAGACTCCCCTGAGAACGGGGTAAGGTCTCGACTGAGCCTGATGAGCCCTCTCAGTCACGGGCTCTAGGCTCCGTGTATTTGCAGCTCGAGAGAATCGCGGGGCTTGGGGAGGGGGACAGTGAGGTTTGGCTGGGTAGGGGAAAATGGCTGGCAGAATCAACATAGGAATGCAGGGTTGGGAGGCCCAAGTGCAGATGACGGGGATGTTAGGATCAGCCAAACAAAGCTGAACCACCTGTGCAGGGAATTGGACTTTGGGGAATCTTGGGTCTTCAGAGGCGCAAACCCCCCCACCCACCCCTCACCCCCCCACACACACAACTCTATCTACCCAGAGCTAGTTGTTGGGAATCCCTGGGAAAAAGATGCAGAAAGCACTGGTCTGAGACTTGCGAAACCCATGGCTTGAGATGTTAGCACCCATGGGATCCTAGTGGAACCTAGGGCTCCATTCCAAAATTAATTGGGGTGATCGGGAAGCCCAAGCTACTAAGGTCCCCAACTTCCGGACCTTTGTCCTTCCTGGAGTGATCTTTCCAGCCGGTCCCCGGCTCCGCTAGCTGGAGAAAATGCAGTTTAAGACTGTCAGCCGTAGATGTGGAAAGTACTAAACGAGAGGTTAGCCTTCGAGCCCCGGCAGGATATCGCGGGCGTGAGAGGCCCGGCAGCCCTGTTATTGTTTGGCTTTACATTTACATTTCTACCACTTGCAGTACCATTTCCGGTTTCTTTTTTTCGGAAGAGCTCACTTTGGCCCCAGTAAGAGGGGGGTAGAAAGAAAGAAATCGTATTTTGGGCAGGCTCCTGTTGCTTTCGGAGGAAGACAGCTTCCTCCTTCCCCCATTCTTTTTCTGAATTATCTGGTTATTGCTTTCCCAAAGGACGGGGTGTTTGTTTTGATACAAACCTCAGTCCCTCCCCCTCTTTGAATGGTGTACTCCGACCCGGGTCTTCTGCAATGTAGACGGACGCTACCATTGCGTGGAAAGAGGTAGGGCGACGTGTGCACAGTAGGCAAAGCCCGGATATTTTCGGAAATAGGTGCATTAAGGAATCAGCTTTTGAAAGAGTGCAATGATAGGTAGTTCGTTTGTTTGGGAAACGCAATTTGTCTAGTATCCGGTTTTTGGTTAAGCCATTCCAACTCTGGACGCAGACCGAACGTCGCGAAAGCGGAAGGGGCGGGCCTTGGGGAGGGGCGCCCCGAGGTCCTAAGAGCAGCACCCCGGTTCTAGCCGGTTCTTCCCAGTGGGTGGTGGAGGAACGCACCCGAGTTCCACGCAAATCCATCTCCCTAGCATATTCCTCTTTTAATACCGGTCGTTTCGTTCACCAGTTACTTCCCGCCCTCTTCCTGTATGCTAGGGACTGTGTGCTAAGTGCAGGTAGCATTTCACACGGCGCTTTAGGGAGGTTTTAAATTTCCTCTTTATCCTCTGCAGGTTCAATAATCTTAGTCTGTGAAATAAATTGCCAAATAAACAGATTAATAGGGAACGCAATAACAAGATTTGTTACGTGGCTGCAAGAGCCACACAATCACTGTGAAACTCAAAGGAGGGCCAAATAGTTTAGATAGAGCTAAACAGGGCTGGATGTTTAGGCTTTGGGGGAAAGGGGGTAAAGAAGGGAATGCAGGCTGTGGAAGGTTGAAGGAAGGAGATGCACTGTGAGCACGGGTTGTCTTGATATGCAGATAAGTCTCCCAGGTAACTGCCTCTAGTGGCAATCTCTGGCTGGACTAGGCTTCAGAATCCCAAATCTCTTCTGAATGTGAAAAGATCTTCGCAATACCTTAAGAGGGCTATCAGATAGAACTGCTTGCGACTGCTTCTGCTGTTTACTAATGTACCTGTATGTAATTTATTTTTTTGAAAACAACTTTCCGAACTAGCCGTGTGTCTGCAGAGGTGTGCAGTTTCTCTGAATAATTTAGTACAGTCTTTCCTGAATATCCAGGCTAGGTGGGCAGTTGGTTCCTGGATGCTCAAGTCCCTTACAGAAAATGGCAGAGTAATATGCTTTTAACCTATGCATATTCTCACAGATACTTTAAAGCATCTCTATTAGTTATCATAATACAATGTAAATAGTATTTAAATAGTTGTTATACTGTATTGTTGAGGGGAAACAATGATATTACTATGTTCAGTACACAGGGCACCAACTTTTTTCAAACCCGCTTGTATAAAAAGGATAAATAACCCTAACCTAGTGTGGTTTATACCCGAATTGCAATGTTACGTTTTAAAAAATCAATCTAGGGGCTTGGCAGTTACGGTGCTTGCCCGGCATGCACAAGTACGCGGGTTCAAACCCCAGCACCCACGTACACAACTAGTGTCAGAGCAACAAAAGCCATGTGAAAAACTCAATAAAAATTGATTCTCTCTCTCTCTCTCACTGTCCTTCTCTCTTTAAAAAAAAAAAATCTGTTGATTTTTAAAAAAATCAATCTAACTTACCAATTAATAGACTGAAGGATTAAAATCCTTCAACAGATGCAGAAAAAGCTGCTGACAATATTCAACACCTATTCATGATTTCAAACAAACCTCACAGCAAGCTAAGAAGGGAAAAATTCCTTGGTCTGATAAAGTGACATCTACAATCAAGTTATTTACTAAACTAAACAAGATACTTAATGGGCAGGGGACTGGAGTGGTGGCTCAGCGGTTCCCGTGCTTGCCTGGCATGCCTGAGGATGGGGGTTTGAACCCCAACACCACCTACACAACGAAGTGTCGGAGTAAGGAAAGCCACGAGAAAAACTAAATAAAAAATTGATTCTGTCTCTCTCACTGATCCTCTTTTTTTAAAAAAAAAAAAAAAATAGATTTAAAGATACTTAATGGTGGGCTGGAGCGGTGGCTCAGCGGTTCCGGTACTTGCCTGGCATGCACAAGTACTCGAGTTCGAACCCCAGCACCACTTAACACAATGAAGTCTCAGAGCAACGAAAGCCACATGAAAAATTAAAAATTGTTTTAAAAAAAGACACTTAATGGTAAAAGATTGAATGTTTTTCATGTTAAGATCAGGAACTAGAAAAAGATTCAGTTCTTTTACCATTTCAGCGTTGTACTGGAGGTCTTAACCCGGCAAGAAAAAGTAATGGCAATTAGAAGTCTTTTATTTGCTTCCTGTGGAACTGTGTATATAAAAAGTCATAAGTGGAAAATTCAAGCTAGGCATGGTAGCAAACACCTGTAATGCCAGCCACTCGGGAGGCTGAGGCAGGATGATAACAAGTTCAACGCCAGCCTCAGCAACCTGTGTCAAAATAAAATATAAAAAGGGCTGGGGATGTGGCTCGTTAGTTGAGCACCCCTTGGTTCAATCCCTGATACAAAAAAAAAAAAAGAAAAATTCAGAAAAAGCTACCAGAATTCACAAATACTGCAGGATTATAGGTTACATAAGAAGCATACTTAAATTGTAATTTTATGTGCTAGCAATCATTTTTTCTGAGGTTGGAGAATGAATTTTAAAAACAGTAACATAGTAGCATTCAAAAATATGGCACACTAAGGGGTAAATTTAACAAAATGAATGAAAGCTCCACTTTGAAAACTATAAAATATTGCTGAGAGAATTAAAGGAAGTTTTAAATTTAAGTAATGGAGGGTACTTTTGGTGAATTGGAAGGCTCAGTGAAAATTCCTGGTCAAAATCTTTGCAGTCTTGTTTGTAGAAATTGACAAGCTGGTTCAAAAAAAAAAGAAAAAAACTGCAGAGTTGGAGGTTATTTTTGATGCTGGGGATTGGACTCTGAGGCCTGACGTTGGGAGATCTTCATCTGACTTTAAGATTACAATAAAGTGAGTGGTGATTCAGCAGAATGCTTGCTTAAGGACCCAGGTTCAAACCCCAGCACCACAGACACAACTAAGTGTTGGAGCAATGGAAACCAGACGAAAAACTAAAGTTGATTCTCTCACACACTCTCCCTCTCTCTCTTAAAAAAAAAAATAATAGAGATGGATAATCTAAACATAAAACTATGAAAGTTTCAAGCCTAGCACCAATGGTACACATCTGTAATCCTGGCCAATCAGTAGACTAAGGCAGGAGGATCTGAGGTTTGAGGCCATCTCAGCCAGACCAAGTCAACAAAATTTTAAAATGGTCTGAAGATGCAGCTCATTAGTTACGCCCCTGGTTACAATGGGTACAGTCACCAGTAAACTCCCCACCCCTGCCCCCAGACCAAGAATAACTCACACACACAATTCTGAAACTTACTTTCAGAAGAAAACACAGGACACCAATCCTCCACTGCCACTTTTACTGACAGGATCTACTAGTTGTTACAGGGTGATTTATAGAACTGGTTCAAAATTTGTCAAATTAAGGTTTGTGCATTACAACATGTAAATTTTACCTCAAAAAGTTTTGTGGGGGGGCTGGAGCAGTGGCTTAGCAGTTTCAGCGCTTGCCTGGCAAGCATTAGGACCCGGGTTCAAACCCCAGCACCATGTGCACAGCTAAGTGTTGGAGCAACAAAGGCCATGTGAAAAACTAAATAAAGTTGTTTCTGTCTTTCTGTCTCTCTCGCTGTCCCTCTCTTTAAAAAAAAAAAAAAGTTTTGTGGGGGAATGTCTAGAAGTACAGGTGACATAATAAACGGAGTATGTTGATTGCTCATGAAGCTGGGTGCTAGATACATGAGGGTACATTGTTCTGTTTGCCTTTTTTATGTGTTTGAATTTTTCCATAAGTTTTTTGCTGTTTGGGTTTTTTTGGTGGTGGTGCTGGGGATCAAACCCAGAGCCTAGCACTTGCCCAGAGGAGCATCCTGCCACTAAGCTACACCCCCAACCATGAACGTTTGTTTGTTTGTTTGTACTGGGGATTGGGCCCAGCTGCACTTAACTATGAGCCACATTCCCAGCCCTTATTTTTTATTTGGAGACAGGGTCTTGCTAAGTTGCTGAGGCAGGCTTTGAATTTGCTATCCTCCTGCATCGGCCTCCCAAGTCACTGAGATTATAGGCGTGTGCCACTGCACCCCACCGGATAGATATTTATACCAGACTTGGTGAAACCTTAGGAAAATAACTGGGTATGGTGATACACGCCTGTAACCCTAGCAGTTTAGCAAGTCCCTAAGTAATTTAGCAAGACCTCAAAATAAAAAACAAAAAGGACTGGGGATGTAGCTTAGTGGTAAAGCACCCCTGGGTTCAACTCCTAGTACCGGAAGGAAGGTCATACAAGCTTGGGAAAATGATTATTCAGATTTTGAGTATGACTTCAGATGATTAGGTTCCCATCCCTTGTTCTGCCCTGGAGCTTTAAAAATCCTAATAAAGGAGGCTGGAGCAGTGGCTCGGTGGTTACAGCGCTTGCCTGGCATGGACAAATATATGGGTTCAAACCCCAGCACCCAAGCACACAAATAAGTGTCAGAGCAATGAAAGCCATGTGAGAAATTCAATAAAGATTGATTCTTTCTCACTGTCCTTCTCTCTTTAAAAAAAAAAAAAATCCTGATAAAGGACTTGATTCTTGAACTCTCAGTTCCCTTATCAGTTGTTGAAACCTCATCTCCCTTGCTTTTCCAGGTGGGCCTGTAAGCCCCTATGGGACCTATGGCAGCAGCCAGTGTTAGTCTTACGATGCTTCTCCTTGGGGTCTCAGCTGAGCTTTTTGCCTCCCCACCCAGCATTTCCTTAAACATCTTGCTCCCCTAACCATTTGGTGGGTCCAGGTCAGCTTTGATACATATCACAGACTCCTGGTGCTGGGAACCTTTAGGGAGAACCTGTTCTGAAAATATTTCCTAATGGTGACTATATTCTTTCCAGAGAAACTTGGAGAACTTGCTACTAAAGACCTGAGTGTTGGAAACAAGGATACTTCCTGTGTCTGTGGGGCTTTTTTTCCTCCAAGGGGTCACAGACTTTGAGCCACGATCCAGGACAAGAGCCCCTTCCCACCCCTTGTTTACTAAGGAAGAAAATTTATATTAACAGGGTAGGAACAGTACCACAAAAGCCACACAAACTCACAAAGTTCTCTCTAAAATGATACAGAACAAATAAAAGAGGACATATCAACAGCTAACATTTGTTGAGCTCTTATGATATGCCAGACACTCCACTTGTTTTTTATTTTTGGGTTTTTTTTGTTTTGTTTTGTTTTTAATTCTTTTGGAGTGGTGGCTCAGTGGTTATTGTGCTTGCTTTTATTTGGTTTTTAATGGGGCTTTCGTTGCTCGGATAGTTCATTGTGTATGGGGTGCTGGGATTTGAACCTGTGTACTCACACAGGCCAGGCAAGTACT